>JAMKCH010087995.1:8474-40332 GCA_023653785.1 Ophioderma brevispina
ATGCTACAATTTCAGGATATACCAGATTTTCTTGCTTTACAAAGTGTCACAATGAATTGAGGATTGAATGAGATTTGTCTCAGTGTAAGCTATGTTTCAA
This sequence comes from Ophioderma brevispina, assembly GCA_023653785.1. NCBI lineage: Eukaryota > Metazoa > Echinodermata > Ophiuroidea > Amphilepidida > Ophiodermatidae > Ophioderma > Ophioderma brevispina. Next base: position 8,575 of record JAMKCH010087995.1, read on the forward strand.
ATTTCAGTTTTTCAACAAAAATCTTTGATTTCAGCTTGGAGGTAGCCCACTTTCACAATCGAACAAATTTGGTCTTTACGAGGAGTATGTCAATATATAATATCTCAATTACAAACTAGGTTTTACAGTGATACACTGTTACATACCTACCTAACAGGCTACTTCGTTGTTTGAGTTTCTCTTATAAATGTATTTGCACATCAAGACAAATGCTATTATTTTCAAAGAAGACCTATTTACTCGTTAAGCATCTCTCCTCCAGTCAAAATGATGAGATGCACTCCTCAACCCAGTTTTTGCAGGAAAAAGAGGGCGGGGCAGATTATGATGTGTGAGGTAACTATTTGAGTAGGTGGTTTTCAGCAGGAAGTACTTCAAGACCCCTGATGAGGGAATGAGCCACTTAATTGACATTGCTTCTAACCCCAGGGCAAAGAAAGGTCAAGTGCTAGTTCACAAGAGGCTCTCAGCTCTCTTTAATTATTACAATATTTGGTTATTGAGGTCAAGTTGGTTAGAGCAGTCTCTACAAGGATTTGGTGAGGTTGAATTACCAATGACTTTGAAATGAATACTTGATTTTGTCCTCTTAAAAATAGTCCTAATGCTAAAAGTACAATGTACCTTGAACTTCTGATGCAGTCTGATATGTGATATCAATAAATCAGAACATGCCATAAACTTGCTCTCAATTTAATCAAAAGCCATATTGAACACCAGCTTAATGCCCTGCAATTGTAGCATTTGAGGAATTGAAAGGTTAAACACAGAGCCAAAGGCATTGTACTTGATTGGTACATTGGTGAACTGGTGAGAAGTGCATGGAAGGCTGTAGGCTATTAGCCCAATTTTAATCATTTTTGAATATGTTATATTATGAATCAGTAAGCTTTACATTTTAAATTCTTTTTGTAGTATTACCGCCAGAGATTTAATAATGTGCTTTATTAATGCAGTGTAAATATTGCCTTATAGGTTGTGCACTATCTTTTTGTTGGTATAAAATAAAAATAATAATAGTAAAAAAAGTTTGATAGAGTGTTGGTATCTAAAAATACTTGCCGTCATTATACATCGGAATACTAACAATGCTTCTAGTTATTTCAATGTAGGCCTTATAACTATGTGGAGCAGAAATTGGTAGTTTGAATTCAATTTTGGACAAATTTGCCAGCCAACGTTTTCTGAAATTGATAAATTTGGTAGAAAAAGGTATCTTTAATACTGATATGTAAACGAATTTCAATAGATGGTATGCACAATATGCATCAATTCCATTGGTCTTTGAAAAGAAGAAAAATCAGAACGCTCAGTTGTAAGTACACAAATGCAGTTGAGCGCACCCTGCCTGTTCTGATTTTTTTGAAGAGGAGTATATTTCAGAAAGGTGAAGTCCTACTTGTGATATAGAGAGTACATTTTATTATTAAATTCTTTCATTTGAATTTGGTTGAATTTCACATTTCACTTTGTGATGACCAAGTGACCTTAAAGCTTAAGCCATCATCCTGTCTTCTGTCAGTGATTGGTTTTATATTTAATCAGCTCATGGTGTCCCTCAAGCCCAATCATATGAATAGTGTTCTTTAGGTGTAAAATCCACTTATTCTACCTGACACCATTCCTTCTGCTAGCCATGCTATGCTTGGTATCATTCGCTGTGTGAGTGCTTTGTTGGGCTTAAGGTTAAATTAAAGTGCTACTTAGTTTAAGTAATTTGCAAGGTGAAAATTTCCACCAGAGTGGGCATAATTTCAATGGTAGAGCTGTATATTCTTATGACAGTAGTGATGGAATGTTGGCAGAGATCAAATTATTTGCAACCTTTGGGATTCCAGATGCAGTGTAGTATCAATCTGTTGTTTTGTCTCTCTTTACAACAACCAGTTCATCGATTCTTGGAAGAGGGGGTATAGTGTTCTTCCCACAATGCATTTCTTTCAATACCATTTTTGCACTGGTTGTCTCATGAATTTATAGTGACAAAATTTACTTCAATGGCAAGATTGGGATGAGTTCTGTTCAGTACTTTTTGTCACCCAGTATAAATTTGTGTGACGACCAGTGCAATAATAGTATTGGAAGAATTGCATTGTGGGAGGAACACTATACCTGTTGATTCTTGGTATCATTTTCTTTTAAAGAGACACTGGCACATTTGAAAAATAGTGTGCCCTCAAGATTTATATTGTCCAAATTTGCTAAAACGATCAAACTTTTAATGTGAAAAAACAAATTTGTGTTCAATGTAGTCCACAATCTCCATCTATGCTTTGGCATATAAATTGGTATATACTCTATAGATACAACAAAATAAGTAAAATAAAGAAAAATGGCTCAATGCATTAGAAATTTAATTCAAATGTGATGGAAATAAGTACCATCAAAATTGAAGAACTGGTATTCATGATATGTACATTTTGTTTTGTTTGTAACCCCATATTAATAGAATGCATACAAATAAGTGCAAAACAATCACTCGTAGCATGCTGATGGGGGAATAATTATGCAGCTGCACAATTGAAGGCAACGATTCTTGCCATAGGTTGTACAATATATCTTCTGGTGTCCATGATAGTTCATTTGGCTAAATCAATAAATCTAGTGATCTAATTACTTTGTAAAGAGGGCAGGTGACCTTGCATTCCAATCAATTCTAATTGAGGTAGATGAGAAAGAAACTGGTCATTTTAATTAAGTGATCTATTTGAGGTAGATTATTTAGACCAAATTTGCTATGGGATGGTAAGGTAGCAACAGACTTGCACATAATTTGAACTAATTTAAAGGTACAACGAGATATTTCACATAGCAGGTATCCCTAAAAATGTGAAAATTTAGATTTTTGCACTAATGTAAAGCTTTCTATCAAAATATCCATTTGTGAAATGATAATGCTGAGAATCTTTTCTTTGGTATACAAATTGTATAATTTCTAATTTACTATAGGATCAATGTCTTATATTAAAATTAAGCAAATCAAAATCACCTTTTGTTTTGAAAAATTAGTGATTTTCTGCACACATGCCAATTTACAGTGAAACCAACATAGGCCAATATAAACACTAACCAATTTTAATATATGCTTTCCCCCGTGAAAATATGTGCCCCCCCTGAAAAAAAGCTAGTTACGCCACTGATTTATTTAAATAAGTCTACTCATTCTGCCTTGACCTACGCCATTCAATAAGTTTTTAACTAAAGTTCAATTTTATCCTTTGCATACACAATTACTAGTACTTAAAATTAATTGATAATTATCAGTGGAGACAACTTAAATTGTGCAAATCTGTGTTGCTCTTACGGTCCAACAAATTGGCAAAAAATATTGAGGAAATTGGCAAATATCATCTAGGTAGCTGCTTATCAAAGCATGGATATACCATGAAGAATTATATCAGTATATGATGATACATATTGAAATTAATTAGAATCCAGCTGGGCCTTGGAAATTTAAGCGTTTTATTGCAACTGCTTAAAATAATAATAAATAAGCGTTATATAATAGGTACAAAAACACTCATGCAGTAGTACTTCATAAAATCATTCTACTGATAAGCTAGGTATCGTAAATGGCCCTAAAATTTTTGGACCAAATATTACGGACTTATAAATTTTGACGATGCAGATTCATCTTCTGTGGTGGTCTCCGGGGGTGGTCTGTCATAGTCAACCACCATTGAACACGTGCTGCTTGTATTTTCAACCAGATTTGTTGGTGCTGCACTGTTGAATGACATATGATGCGATTTAAAAAAGTATGGTTTTCAACAGGCAGGGCTGTATTGTGGTATTTTGTCATTTTCACAGCATGCTTCAGTTCTTCCCTCTACTTTGCCACAAAAACTCCCAAATTATAAGCTTCATTGCTAAAATTTTGAGAAATTTGGCCCAAAGTTAAGTTCCAAGTCCATAAAATAAGTAAATTATCAGTTCTGAAGGCCCTACTTTCACTGAAAATTCAGTTCTCAAGCCTCAAAATTCAGCTATTCAGGCTGCACCCCAGACCATACCCAAACCAAAGTTGAGTACCCCCTGGCATCTGCCTCAGTATTGAATGTGTACCTAATCTTTCATACAAAATACAAGAGCTTTTATTCCTGTTAAAATAAAAATCCATGGCAAGACTCTTGCCATATAGGCCTTAACAAATTAAATGATTTGTATGTTATAGGTGCCCTCTATTGGCCAATTACCATAGAGATCTGTGTAAAACTAAATTTTTATGAAAATCATTTTTGCCTGCAATGAAATTTCATAAACTTTGCATATTGCACAGGATATACAGTGAAATGGATAAAAACAATCCACATCGAATGTCAAAATTGTGCTGCCATTGATGTTATTGGTTTTATCCTGATATTGCCCTAATAAAAGACTTTCAAACAGCTGTCTGATCACCTGTAACTAGTGTGGTTCATGTCTGTCAATTAATGTGGTTTAATGTCAAGACTATCTTCAAAGTAATTATGTATGCACATGGGTGAACAACATGTTGAAGGACACATAATTGATGTTCTGTTTCCCGTTTGACATGCGCATATACTAATGTAACGTGAATGTTTCTTTGAACATGCCTTTGTTGGGAATACAGTGTTGAATCTATTGATGTGGAATTGCCTGAGTGATGTTGCCTGGGAATACAGTGTTGAATCGATAATAGGGAATCACCCGAGTGATGTTGCAGTATAGCTGTGTTGTCAGCAAGTAATTTTTATGTTACCAGGGCTCGTACGGTCCTTGAAGGTCCTTGAAAAGTCCTTGAATTTTGGAAGGAGCTGGGTGTACGAACCCTGTGTTACCAACTTGGAACTATAATTTTGGAAAGCAATTAGAAATTGGTTTGTCTATGTAGTAGCAATCTATCATTTCACACTAATGTTTATATTACCCCTCAGAGCACTACCTGGCTGCCTTTCATGCAGCACCATTTCTGATTGGTTAATTACATCATATATTCAATTTAATAACCAATTAAAATGTACCTTCCAAATGCTTTGAACTCTCCATCCCAACCACCATTCTTACCGTACTACTGGTTGGCCCAAAAAACACGCAAGTTCCATTTTGACCAATCGATAGGCAGTACTCGTAGAGTTAAATTAGTTCATGGTCAGTGAATGTAAATGTTTCTAATAAGACATGGGTACACCAATAGCACCATATTTAAGCCAGCGCTGTTTCAATCAAATTTACTTATCATAGAAATTGCTTCTTTAAGATGCCACAGTTTGTGCAATTTCAACTTGCCTGTGGACATAGGGTAAATAGATGTGTATAACCCAGACAGTTGCTTTTCTTGGTACTCTTTTTCTCTGTTAGTGTTTGCACTATCTGTTTTTTGCCACCGGAGTATTTGAACTTGCGATATGAGATTTCCTTATTTCCATCTCATTTTGTTTTGGTGCGATTTCATGATTCCTTTGTGAGGTATCTCTTAACTTTTGTATATTTTGCAGGTCAATTATCTTTGTGCCAGTATTGTTAAGTGGACATTTAGTGCTTTATTAATTGTCACACTTTTTTGTACACCAAGAAGAAAGTGCAAATGTAATTAAGAACACACAAAAATAATTATTTACTGTACAAGCTTATGTAAGAATAATTTTTTTTAAGTATGAAAAGTAGCATTTTTTGTCAGCCAAGTTTCCAAAATTGCATATGCAAAAAAATCCACTTAAATTATAGTTTATCTTTTGGTTTTCCCCATGCTGTACACAAATTGCCAGTACCAGCAACAAGACATTGCTTTCTTCTTGGGTATTCATTTAACTTTTCATCCATACTTCTCTTGCTGTATGTAAAATAAACACATATTAACCAACACGCTTCATTCTTTCATTGTATACAGGCAACTTCAGCCCACCTAGCTGATGTCCGGGACTTGCTCCCACATTTTTCTTCTCCCACCGACTCCAACATACCATGGCAAGATGCGACGTCACGCTTCCACAGACCTCTTTTGTGAACGGCTTCACAGTCTTACCGGCGGCGTTCGACGCCTCCTCCAATTCGTCAGGCACGATGGGCAGCGTGAGCAGCCTTGTCGGCGATAGCGGCTATCGCGGAGGAAGTTCTCGTATCAGCGATACAACCAACAGCTCATCAGGACAATCAAATTATTGCGAGGATCAGCAGCAACAGTGGGGGCCACCCCGGATTATGCCGATCAGTGGCAAATTAGAAAAGGTAAGAAATACTGATCTCTGACAATAAGTGATCAGCTGTGGTAATAGCAAATCCAGGAATACATTGCTAAATTTAGTTAAGTGTTTTTAGTCATTTTAAAGGGATTAGCTGCAATAATGCGAGAGAATCGAACAAATGTGGAAATGCATGTTTTTAACTTATAAATCAGGGATAAGTGTGTGCAAATCCATATAATTGCTTTAATGTAGAAACAAACCACCAAATAGTTAAAAAAAATGAAGTATTTGAGGAAATTTGTCATACCGTCTCCCACAAATAGACATACAGCGACGGTGTCTCAAAATCTGCACTAAACAGGTGATTGTGGTTTACGCCAGTACAGAATGAACAAAGATCAATAATGTTTGTGTTTGAGGTCAAACTGTATTGATCATGGTGCACAATATCACGCTGAAAATCTGTGATATTCACCGGGAAAGGCTTTTTTGATCTCAAGTCGCAATTTTGATACGCACGTATAGAAATTACAGAATCAGATAAAAAGTACTGCCTTGCCTTTAATACACGGATTTCAAACCAACCACTTGCAGGTTATGTTCGCATATCCATGCCAGTAACAAGAATATAAAAATATTAATTTTGATGATTTTTTTTATGTTTCGGATTAGCAAATCGCTGCTAATCCCTTTTAAGTGACAGTGTCTGAAAAATGATTTTTGCATTTTGGATACACACTCCACACTCTAATATGACCTTTCCAAGAGGGTATGTGTGTTGATATATGTTGATACTTATATGAGAGGCTGATACTCGCATACACCCACACCCATGTTTTTGGTTTAATTAAACAGGAGTTTTTTGCTCATTTATCTTTGTATTATTGGAAAGAAACATAATTGGAGGCTGCAAATTCAGCACAGGAATGAGATATGGTAAAAAAATCAAAACTAAATTAAGGGGATTATTAACTTATGGGATTATTAATTTATGGGTTGTAAAATGCACATACAAATATATATGCAGAATAAAATGGCTATTATTTTTGGCCAACTTCAATCTTGATTTTGTGTTATGGCAGTAGAATATAAGAAGCCAATTTTATAAGAGAATTTTACAGATTGTCATGTCTTGCAAGCTGTCCGTTTTTGCATTTGTTTTGCAGCCTGTAATTGTCTCGGGGGGAAAATCACAAAGTTATTTTTTACCCCTTTTAATTTTTAAAATAAAGCTTGAGAACACAAAATCTGTGCAAATTTGATTTTAAGTCATATTGCTTGAAGAATTAAAGGAATGAAATAACAAAGCCAGTGAAAACAGCCCGATTGAAATTCATTCCAATGCATTCTGTTAAAAAGCCTTTAAAAAGTGTCTGAATAATTTCAAGATTGGACTTCACTTGATTTTGAAGGATATTTTATTAAAAAAAAAAGATAAGAAGTTGGTAAATCTGCAACAAAAGGTTGACATTTCTTTACAGGCCATAAACTCTAAACAGCAATTATAAGGTCATGGGTGACCAGTTCGTTTTCATATTCAGGCAAGTTTTCGTATTCAAAGTGAAAGGCAAAGGACAGAGTATAGATATCAGTTACTCATCCGCAGAGATCAGACCAGGAGATAGATTTGAGAGTTGAGTCCTTTTTTCAATTGTTCACAAAACAGGTTGGGATGGTAGTTCAATGTCCAGGTACCCTTTACTTCCATTTATGATGATAAAATCTTGTTTTCAGACTGTGCATGAGAATTTTATCTCTGGCATTATACAAGTATAATGATTACGTTAGTGAAGCAATAGGCAGCCTCAAATTGGAAGGTTAAACTTGAATTGCCTTAAACAAAATTGTGTTTGAAACTACGCCTGTTTAATTTCTGCAGTAGTTGGTCATTAACCCATGTCAAACTGAGCCATTTTCAGAAATACATCTAATAAAAGGGGAGTGGTTGCAACCCTATAACTTTGCTTACAAAACATTGGTTATTGTTTTGTTGTCAACAATCTCTTTCCATTAAAATCGCATGAGTACCAATATCTCCTCCATTTGACAACATATTAAATCCCAGCAAACCTGAATTTTCCCTGATATTCACTGAGAATAGGCCGATTTTCTATTTTTAGCTATAAGTGGTACAAATGCAGGATGTGATTTTTGATGGAATTGAAAAGAGCCAACCATTCTGATGTACATCTCTAAAACATTTCCAACTGGAATTTTAGCAAGTCCTCACCTCAGAACTTTGAAGGCCTACCTTACCTTTGGAAAATGTGGTATGATCTATATTTTTAAACTAAAATGGGTGCAAAGAATGGTCCAACAATTACCTGGAGCTTTTTGGTGTTTTGAACATTAAAAAACCTTGGGGTACAATCATGTGGCCTCTTTGTAAGATAAGGGTTAAAGTTTCTTTCAATGACAGAAATTTTGTCAATTGTTTTCACAGCACAAGGAAAAACGTCTCATCAGGCCTATAGCAGTCAAACCCTCCTCACCTTCTCAGTCTCCATCCAGTACCTCATCTAAACCAAGTCTGTCGGATTCACCTGGCATGCTTGATGACATCCCTGAAATGACCCAGCCTGACGTTGTCCTCACCAATCAAATGAGACGAAGTCACTACAACACCGGCACCCATTACGGTGGACCGAACAATGGTGACGGTGCCCACTTCCGTGGCCCGCCAACCAAAGCGCAGTCTTTGCAAGACATCAACACCCCTACTCATCAGAACTATCGGGTGCAATTTAACGAGCCACCCGCAAGGGAGTATGACTCTAGAGGGCACCACCCTAGGTTACAGCCCTCGCAATCCATGAACCATTTGGATCAGTCATGGAATGATGATGACAATGGTCATACTGGCTATAGACAGCAGCAACATTATAATCAGAGACTAGAAGCAGATCATAAAAGAAAGCCTTACAGCCAATCCAGTACAGTATTAGACACAAGGCAAGGATCCACCAATAGCTACAGGCATGATATGAATAGGATTAATGGACAGCATAGCATGTCTTCTAACCATCTCCTGGATATCAAAGTCCATCACAGCCACGAGAGGTCATCTTCGTCATCCCATGTTTCATCGGTGCTAGAAGACATTGAGGATGAGGAAATAGTTGCACTCAGGGAAAGGATTAAAGTAAGGACCTCTCTCACAATTTAATGGGAATTTACATAATTTGATCCATCTGACACAATTTTTTCTGACACACTTATGAATTTGGAAACCCTTCACCGAATAAAGCACATGTTTATTCTATTAAGGTTTCCGAATTCATAAGTGTGTCAGATGGGTCAGGTTGTGGAAACTCCCCAATTTAATACTAGAAGTGCAGGCTTGCAGATTAAATGTCTAACATCTCCTTTTAGACTTAAGCAATGCAAGTCCTTTAGTTAGGTTGGGCCATTTAGTGACCCACTTGGCTTGTAATCCTGATGAATTTGGCAGTTGTAGCAGAATAAAGTGCAGTGTCACATGCACTTAATCAGCATAAAGTGCAGTATCACAAGCACTAGTGCACTACACAAGCACTTTATTCTGAAAATGTGCAGTATTACTTGCACATTATTCCAGGAACACTGCTACATGCTTCATGGTCATCGGTGAAGTGGGGTCACTAAATGACCCCAACCCTTCAGCCCCCACATTAAACTAACCTGAGTGAATTAGGACTCTTGACATAATGTGCTTTATTATACATATTTTTCTCAGCATGTCTTAAACCAATACCATAATTATTTAAAAATTGACCAATTAAAACATTCCCATAATGCTTTGTGAAATGACCTGATTACATCACTCACATTGATGCAAGTCTCTTAAATCATCAGCATAGGCCTATACATGTATGGAATATGGATGTACATTTTTTTTTCTAAATGGAGACTCTAAAAAGTTGACTGAAATTTTAAAAAATACATTTCAAGATAGGTCTTGAAAAGGATTTTAGCTGCATAATATCTCAAAATTGATTCTGCCTTTTGTGGTTAAAATTACTAAAAAAAAATAGTCCACAATTTTCTCGAATCAGGAGAGGATAACAATGCATGTAAAGGATCGGTATCTCGCAATCTTTTGAACTACAGTAGTTAATGATTCACATAGCTTTCAAATTGTGCATGCTTTTTTCTTTCAATTTTTTTTATACCCTTACATTTCATTGTGACAGTGTAATTATGGTTATAAAAAGGTAAAGGGCAAGTAAGGAATTGATTTAACTGTCTCCCGTCAAGGCACAGGACAAAAAAGGTCACTTAAGATTTCAAAAATGACACAATGCTAGCCTTCCCGTTCAAACAGAGCAAAGTAGCTACCCTTTACTGGTCAAGCATTTCATCAGTGAACAGTCAGATCTGCCTGTCATTTGTTCTCTGTCAGTACCCATTTAAAAGAAATCGGCGGTACATTGTCAGTGCACTCAGTGGAACTAAATAGCAAAATATTTCAACATATTGAAACTAACCCATACATTATGTTCATTTAGAAAAAAATTTTAATGTTTACATGCAAGTAGAGTGGAAATTCTAGGAGAAATTACAAGAGAAAATTGCAGGATCAATTTTGTTAGTGACTGTGGCATCATTGCCACTAATTTTTGGCAATATTAGTTTTTCCAGCCCTCTTCTGCACCTGTACTTGTCCAGCCAGATTTAAGGACTGGTGTCATAGCTTTCACACAGTATTAAACATGCTCATTCTGGTTAGTCGCAGCTGTAATTGCGAGCGTGCGAAGTCGGTGTGCGCAATACGTGTGCACGATAGCTATAGTGATGATGTTATTCCTTACTTGTGGCCAGATGAAGTATAGTAAGATTCTATTGCACTTACGGCATCTTAACCGGTTAGAAAGTAGTAAACTGGTTAATGCCCACTGAGCACCCAAGAAAGTGATATCTATTGTGTTGCATACAAGAGAAACGAGTGGGGAAAAATTAACGTTGACCCTTATGTCCATACTTGCCCTCAAGAGGTCAATCGCAATACTTCATAGTCTCATCTCTGTAAAGGAATTGAAAATCACCCATTGTTTTCATTTTATTACTTACAGCTTATGAATAAAACAAATGGGAGTTGTAGAAATATGATAGCTTATTATGTGCCTTGCAATTTTAGATCATTACAACAAGCTTGCTTGTTTGTTGTTTTATTGGTGCTGATATACATATGGCTCATGCTAGTTTCTCATCTTTTGCATTCATCTACAATGGGGGGAAGATTGTGTTGGGGTAAACTGGCTTTTTCCTCTGACATTTCCTATGATTTCGAGGATAAAAACAAATGAAATACTGGGGTGGATTCAACCAATATAAGAGGCAAATGCAGGACATGTTTCTACTGGGCAATTTCAATCCACTAATCGGCATGTACCGGCTTTGAGGTGCCTTTTTGCTTCAATAGAAACATGATGAATGTTACCAGAATATCCAATTAGCTAAACAGTTGACTGCCTTTAATCTCTATGATCAATTGAGTCAGATGGTTAGTTTGTCCATCATTTTGATAATTCACCTAGTTCATTAAGCATGTTTTCAAATTTTCTGCATTGAATCCTGTGAGGAAGAAGCAAACAAAATTTCATCATTAATTTTTTTTAACGACCATACCAGGACCAAGAGTCTGAGCTTGCAGCACTGCGAGACACAATGGAAAAGAACGAGGCCACCATCTTTGAAGTTTACGAGGAGAAGCAGAGGAGATGGGAAGATGAAATTGCAAGGTTACGAAGGGAGCTCCAAGATCAGGATGATGGGTCAAGGAAGACCAGGCTGTCACTCCAAGGACAGGTAACTTTTGTTGAAATCTCTTTTGTCTGTCTTCAAAATAGGCACAACAGAAGTTTTGCTCTGGTGTTGTCAGTGATGTAAGTGCGTTTTCATTGGTTGCAGTAGGCCTATAGCAAGTATGCATCATATATACACAAGTGCACTTAAAATTTATTAAATTTACACATTTGACAATTGCTTTGGAATATCTAAGACTTTTTAGGTGTGATACAACCTTTTATTTGATTCTGCTTTCTCCTCAAGGGTTAGAGTTTGGGGTTAGATTTAAGGGTAAAGATTTGGGTTAAAGAGACAGGAGGAGATTTCCAGAAAGAAGCGCCCCCAATTTTTCTCGAACCCTGGTTTTTTACATATTTGGAATGCTTACCAATGTATTAGATCGCTTACCAATGTATTAGATCACACCTGAAGTCAATAAGCCGAATACGCCGTCTTTATGTAATAACATGATGATTTAGTAGTTTCTGTCGTGCACGACAGAAAGTCAAAGCATGGTTTTCTATGGGGAACGATTGCGATAGCAGGCAAGTTCAAAACGAGGTTTGCGGTTTTCTTTTGCACCTGTTTGTCCAATAAACCTTCGAAACGTTCTCGGTAGGTGGTCTACAACCGATCCAGTGAAATTTGAGAGAAATTGGTATCCTAAAAAAATCTCCTCCTGTCACTTTAAGGTACAGATAGCGCAGGAAATACTTAAAATCGGAAAAAAGTAGTGTCAACATGTAAATGGAGATAAACAATGTATTTTAATTAAACATTGAAATGGAGATAGCAATGGTTGCAGGAAAACTAATAATTGGCTTCAAAGTTTTGGGAATGCTTAAATCTTATTTCTTGGATAAGCCAGGGGTATCTGCTAACATTGTTTTTAAGTTGTAGTGTCTATCAAGTTGTAAGCAGGTCTTGGCTATAATGCAACTGCTTCTTTTCCTTCTTGTCATTCTAGATTTACAAATTGGAGCAGGACAGAAGAGCACTGCAGTCCAAACTGGATTATATGCAACAGGAGAAAGAAAACAGAAAGAATCTTGATGCCAATCAGAATGAGAGAAACTTTGTGAGACCATCCAAGTCGACCAGCAGAGAACGTATTCATGACATTAGAGAACCCAGTTATGAAAAGGGCCAAAGACAATTTGAGAGCAATGGTCTGCGCAGACAGACTAAAAAAGTGACTGCTTGTTCCGAAATGGATCTACGTTCTGTCCTCTCTGCGAGGCATATGAATGGTGCTAAACAGGGCACCTTTGAACAGGTGCTACAGGAGAAGGAAGCTGAGCTGAACCATGCAAAAGTTGAAATAGGTCATATAAGGGTTATCAAGGATAATCTGGCACAACAGGTCAGAGTTCAAGAAGAAGAGTTGTCATTGCTAAGGAAAAAACTGGAGGAAAAGGAGCAGGAGTTAAGCCAGGAAAAGTGTGAAGTTGAATATTTGCGTGAAGTTCAGGACAAGCTGAACCATGAGTTGGTTGCTAGACAAAGAGAAGCCCGGGCACAGGCTCAAAGTAAAGGAGGACCTGCTATAGCTCAGCTGGCTCAGATACAAGATAAGCTTGCTCAGAAGCACAGAGAACTGAGTCACATGTCTGAAAGACTCAAGCAACTACAAAAAGAGAGGGAGAATGAAGGTTCTGGTATGAGATCAAAACTCAAAGAAAGGAATGAGGAAATTAAAAAATTGCAGATCAAAGTGCGCTTCCTTGAAAAGGAACGAGGAAGAAGCGGTGGGAAGAGCAGTAAAATTACACCTGCTCAGAGGCAATTGGAAAGTGACTTCATGGACTTGCAGGTGAAGCTCACCCGAAAAGAGCGTGAAACATTCAAAACAAAGCAGGAACTCTTAAGCATACAAGAGAAAAGCAAGTATGAAATAGAGTCGCTGAAATCCAGGTTGAAACAGCGCGAGGATGAGCAAAGAACTTGCCTGGAGGAACTGAAAAAACGGGAAGCTGAAATGAGCCGCATGATGGATAGGTTGGATGAGCGGAAAAGTGAAGCAGAACGATTGAATGCTGAAATAGAAAGGTTAAAGAGCCATGGGCAAAAGTCTGGCAGAGCTGCCAGTGCAGCTGAACATGCCCAGGAATTGGAAAGGCAAGTGCATACGCTGGCTGATGAAAATGATAATCTAAAGAAAGAGTTAGATGAACTAAAGGATGACAATAATATGTTGCAGGAAAAGCTGGGCAGAATATCTTTAGGTGTTCGTAACCTAAGCAGCAGTCAGTTGAACTTATTGGGTGGGTCGTCACCACCCAGTAGTACTTCACCCAAACCTACTTCTCCCCCTCCTATTGCTAAACAAAATGCACTGATTGCAAAAGCAATTGGTCCATCCTCTGCCAGACCAAAACTAGTGAATGGCTCCGGGACAAACAAACCTTCGGGGCCGATGAAAGCCAACGCACGCTTGAGTCCTGAACATCACATCACTCTCACAGGAAGCCTCCGTCGAGAGATTGGCAGTTTGAAAAAGGAGCTGAACACAGAAAGACAAAAAAGCAAGGACCAGGAAAAGCGTCTTGCTCATGAGCGAAAGAACTGGCAGGATGAGAAAGAAAAGGTGATAGCATACCAGAAACAGCTGCAACTGAACTACGTCCAGATGTGTCAGCGGAATAAGAATCTAGAACAAGAGGTACAGCAGTTGACAATGGATTTGGAACATGTACATAAAGAGATCAGCCATTGTTGACCTCATTGTAAGCTTTCATCTATTGTAACCTTTCATCTATTTTAACTTTTGATGTATTCCATAATTAATGAGGCCTCGCTGTAATTAAACCTCACTATGTTTTCACATCAACATTCTAGATACAAGAAGACAAAGGATGATTATAATGATGTTTTTGACAATTGGTAACTAGGGAGGGGTTTAATTTCAATTCTCAGGTTTCGAGACAACACAAATACTGTATTGTTCTGTCAGCAAGCATTTGCTATGTTACAAAATGCAGCCAAATAACTTCAATTACGTTCTTTTTTTCCTTGTCTCATATTTTTCTTGATTATTGGTTTACCTCGCTTTAACATCTTCCATTGACAATTTCTTAAAATGTGTGCAGCAATAACTGTGTGCAGCAATAGAGCAGCAATAACTGGCTGAATTTGCTAGCATTTACAATCTTGATTTCGACAAATATTTGTTTTGTATCCGATTCTGATTCTTTGCTGCTAGTGTTAGGAAGCGACCCAAAAAGTTTTAAAAAAAGATAATTTTTTTTTTCAAAAAATTAAAAATTATGCATTTATATTTCCATATTTGGAATTAGCATGAAAAAGCCAAACAAGCCTAGTCCTAGGTCAGTGGCTTTTGAGATGGCCTCCAAAATGACCTGCAGTCATTTGAGCCATCCCCCAAAACACTGACCTGGTAGATTTTATACAAAATCTATCAGGGTCGAAAGGGTTAATGGAGAAAATATGTTAAATAACAAAATCAACAAAGGAATTGAAAGCAAATGCGTAAGATATTTGCTTATTAGTATAGTGTCACATCATACATCATTTGTACTCAATCACATTATGTGGGAACCAGATCAACAACCTGTGCCATAACTATAGTTTGCTTAATGTAGGTAAAAATTATTCTCCTGTTATTTGTCCACATGTCAAAAGGAATAGAATTTTGTGTCCATGTCTCTGGACTCGGCCAGTGTGTGTGTGTGTGCCGACATACTGATTGATATGCATACTGCTCCTGCTGGATTAGTGTTACTTTTGATAATTGATTTCTAGTGGTCCAACTTGGTATGGATTAGATTGGGCCATTTAATAACCCCACTTCACTGGTGATCCTGATGAATTCAGCAGTCTTTACAGAATAAAGGAAAGTATTTACACATGCACTGAACTCCCAGTTGGAGGTTGTTTGGTTTGGGTAGGAGAAGGGATGTACCTATGAGAATCTAGAAGGACCAACATCTATACTAATTCTTCACTGAAACCAAAGCCGTAGTTAAAGACACTATCAGTGATTTGCTAAATCCGAAAATCGAAAAAATCATCAAAAATCAGATTTTTGAATGTTTGTAACAAGTATAGGTATCCTAACACACCCTGCAAATGATAGGACCAAAAGCAACCTAATAAGGGCAAAATCGGAAATTTTAGTCATTCCTGTCCGTTCGGACACTTACTACAACACGTAATTGAATGGAGATTTGTATCTTTGAACACTGCCTTCTGCTTCCTTTTCTATTAATTCATCAGTTGGAAAAGGTAACTTATGAGAATTCTGGATGCTTATTCTTCACTTTTGAACTATTTCTGTTAATTTCAAATATTTTCACTCTTTCAGATAAATCACTGATAGTGTCTTTAAACCAGAGGTGCAGATATTGGGCCAAAATTAAGAAATTTGTCATTTTTTTAAAATTCCATATTTTAGCAAATTTTGGGAAATTTTTTATCCAGATTGATAGTGTATAAGATTTTGAAAGTGGCCCATTATATGCTATTACCGTAATTAGCATGAAAAAAGAGAGTATTCATATAATAATAAGGCTGAAAATGAACCCACAATAGTAACACTAACATCCCTGTATGGTTATTTGTGTTGAGTGCCCGGGGAGGGGGGAAGAAGCAGGTGGGAGGGGAACTGTGCCAAAAGAATTGATGCTGGCTCAGCCTTTGTGATATCTGTGTGTTGTGGTGATTGCTATTTTCAAAATCCCTAAGTCATGTAAAAATGGCAACAAAAGATTAGTGTCCAATTTCATTTCCAATAATGCTTTAATATCGGACTCGATCTTGTGGTATTGGGTAATTTTGCTCATTAATACTGTCAAGGTTATAATCTAAGCTAGAGTGATCACCCTGTATGTAAAGTGCATTTGCCTCTGTTAGAAAAGAGAATTAGATGTAATTACTTATTTACTGGGTTAGTTGAAGGCCATTAGGCATTTAATTAGAGTTCTGGTGTAACATAATTAGTCTCATTATATGCAGGTTTCATTCCTGAAGTTAATTGATCACATT
Source organism: Ophioderma brevispina (assembly GCA_023653785.1). Classification (NCBI taxonomy): domain Eukaryota; kingdom Metazoa; phylum Echinodermata; class Ophiuroidea; order Amphilepidida; family Ophiodermatidae; genus Ophioderma; species Ophioderma brevispina. The sequence continues at coordinate 25,491 of JAMKCH010087995.1, forward strand.
TCTCTAAATGTTGAGGTGATATTCACTCAAAGGATGGCAACCGGCTTGTAATATTGAATGAGTCTACCTGAGTGCCGCGTCAATTCCATACATGTATGCAAAAATACCGTACTTGGAGCTTTTAACACAATACGCATCATGTGCCGTTATGATAATTGGTGTCAATGTTTATTATCACACTTGTACTTTTTGGCCATGGTTTCCATGTGTGTAGCCCAAGACTATACCTGTAAATTGTCCTAGTATAGTCCCACTGGTTTAGGAGGTGAATAATCGTAGAGAAATGAGGGTGGGATTGTATTGGATGTTGACTCCAGATAAAAAAGTGATGATACTAAACTCAGGCCATGCTAAATTTGCCATATTATTAGGCAAATTCTAATTTATCACAGATTTTAAAACTAATATAACTACTTAATATTTCTGTATCTGAAATTTTACCAAAGGTCAGGAGTGGGATTATACTTGAGCATGAGATTATACTCAAGCATGGGATTAAACTCTGATAATTACAGGTACCAAGGAAAGAGTCTCTTTCCTTTTTGAAGTCTGCATATGCAAGACGTTGTGCATGTATTCATTCATGATATACATTGGTTTGACCTTTTGTTAAGGTGACATGGCGTCAGTTGGCTCAATATCACTTGAGTTTGCGGATTATTTTCACCCACACAAATGGCTGTGAAACACAGAATAATGTTGAAATTTCAAGCAAATTAGTACTTTTGATAGCTTGCTTTTTATTCTCTGTGGCTAGATCAAAGAATTGAAGTTATGCTTAATTTAGAAATGCCAAACTCCCGACCAAACTGTAATATTGGTTGAGATTTGCATCTCCAATATTTTTCTTGACTCAAACCTGCCATTCAACATATTTTTTTTCAAACATGAAACAAATTATTGTAAAAGAATTGCTTGTACTTTTGCCAATTTTAAACTGTTTGGCTTGTTTTGAATTCATGATATTGAGCGTTCTTACTTACACCTCCACATGAACAAAATATATTACTGCATAATTAGTTTGCAGGAGCTGCTTGAAGTAAAAAAAGCAAAAAGAAAAAAAAAACAAACAAATGTAGCGTGAACATTCTACTGTTATAGTAGACTTTTTGCTGGAACCGTAGGTTTTCTGGTAAAGACTAGACTGCAAGATAACAGCAACAACAATTCTTTCTGTACAAACTTGGATATAGCTGTATTGAATTTTTAGCCTGTATTTGAAGTTGGTAGATGGCTAGGCTAGTCATACTCATGAATTCAGGTTATCATTGGATCTAGGTGTGCAACTTCATACAGTATTAATTTGCCCTAGTTGCAAGCATGCACGCATGCATGGATACTATTATTTTGTTTCAAACATCAGGTTAGTAATAGAATTACTACTGTTTCAGTGTAGTTATAGGCTTACCTGGGAATATCATGCTATGCTCCACTTGATGCCTGCCGAAACATTCACAATTTATTCCGTTGAAGTGTTTTGGCGGGAAATCAGTGGACCTTATACCAGGGGTTTGCCTGCCACCTATCTTGGACCCTAAAATTCAGGGCACTTTCAGTGACACATCAATTGAAAATACAGGCTATAGGCTCTAGACCCTAAAGTTTGTTCATGAAAAACTTCCTATAGAAAAAGTATATTCAGCCCATGTAATGGCAGGGTAAGGTCAAAGTACCACCACATTTGGCAATCATGCAGTGGTCTTTTGGTTACTAGTTCAGAAAGGCAGGCAGGTAGGCTTACACCTATGATTTATTTTGGGGGTGTTCTGGACTTCAAAAGGTGGACCTTTAGGGAAATTCAAACACACACATGTATTGTGCATGCACAGGCCTGGCAGTGGGAGTAGGTAATGTTATTATGAACAATCTGTAACATGTATTAACATTGAGCAGGAGAAACCTAGTGTAATTTCAGTAGTTAAACATTGAAACTGCCTAGATGAATCAAGATGTGAAACTGCTTTCCAAATTAACCTGTATATGCAAATTTGGTCATTTTAAGCATTTGTAACTAGGTGACAAAAAGTGCAAATCACAGCGCATTTATAGGATCATTAACATGTCTCCCAAGTACAAAAAAAATAAAAATTCTCTCTATAACATTGAAGAATACAAAAAAAACTTTTTACATCACAAACTGTATGTATCAGTTGTACAGTGCATTACACCTCATGTAAAATTAATCGTGCAGTATGCACATGTACATAGCAGATTTGGCATTATGTGTATAATTTGAATAGGTTTCAATTTCATAGATCTTTGGTCAAATACACATACACTTTTCCCACCCGCCCAGCCCACAACCGATTTACAGAGACATTGACCTCCATTGAAATATGGTAGTCATTTTGAAACCAAACTTTCTTTTGTTGAAAGCATTTTGTTCACTCCTTTCTGTTATTTCTACCACTACTTGTATATTTGTATGACAAATGATGTAGGCATAGTAGTGTGATGAAGTATTGTTCATAATGGGTCACCCATGCAGACTATTCCAAAGGGACTACAGAGAAAATGGTTGTACTTTTCAGGTTAGTCAGTAAATCACCCCAGCTCCTATGTACACAAGCAAAATGGTGGCCCCTGTACACAGTCATGCCTTGTTCACCGGTCTCACAGGGATCATTATTGTGTAAAATTGCATATCTTATGGGTTGACATTGACCTCATGAGTTCCTCTGTGGTTGTTTTTAGTGGAGGTCAGGCATGTCACAGTTAATAGATTGCACAGGGCCGACAGTGTGATGGATGGACTATTAAGAGCTGACATGGGTGTGTGCTTATACATGTCTACCAGTATTACTAATAAGGCTATCCATTTTGTGCAGGTACCATTTCAGTACATTAATTGCAGATTACCATGATACACAGTGAGCATGCAAACAGGGCAGTATGATATATTGCTGTTAAACAGTATTATTTTTTTGTGCAAGAATTTTCATGAACTTTGGTATTTTAAAACTTATAGCAACTAATGAAAGTTGCATGATGCCAAATTATGATTTTGTCCTTATTGAACCAGAGAGGAATTTGCTTAAGTGTCATTCCACCAAAATGAGTGTTTTTGTGAATTAGTGAAAGGGGGACTGGTATAGAAAGGTGGTATAGTTATGTGGTGTCCATAAGACCCTAATTTTCAGGCCAATTTTCAGTTCCACCGACACTTATTTTAAGCCTTTTTTAAGATCAAGAGACAACTTAAGACTTATCATCTATGTAAGATTCTCTTCTTTCTCAAATTTTACTTAAAGTGCCTTAAAATTTGATGGAAATTTAGCTCCAAAGTCCTAGAAACTAACCCAAATTAATTTCCAGAGACCCAAATTTCATATCCAAAAATTGGTGCCCCAGTAGGGACCTACCCCTCATGTTAAGAAATCTACGTTGCACATACCTGCATACATAACCCAAAAATGATTGAGCATCTCCACTCCCAATATACAATAAACAAATATGACACTGGCCATACCTCGGTAAACAAAAAAGTACCTCAGGATCCCGCTCAGGATCTCTGTACGGTATTAGTTTTGTGCTACTAGCATCAAATGGTTTCATTAATTTCCCAGGTACTACTTTCATACTACTCTGATTTCAGTGCCATAAAATGAGCATGCAACTTGAGCCTGTAATGTATAATCTGTATGCTCCCCCTCTCCCCGGTCTTATGGTGTATCGGTTTGGTGCCATCGGCAGTACAGAGGTTCTCGTACCCCACCACAAGCATGATTTTGTGAATTCTGATATTCACATGAACAAGATAGGTTCTGAATATCACTTAATAGAAAATACTGTTAATTTCATTATGAAATTCATACTCAGCCATGTGAGTATTCTTCCAGTAATATAATCAAGTTACATGAAATTAAGTAAATGCCCTAGAACTGTACGTTTTTTAATTAAATTGTCAAGTTACGGTGTACATGCACAGATTATTCATGCTCCTTGGTGGAGTTATTCTTTACAATATTAAATATCAAATTGATTTCATAATTAAATTACTTTAAATTTTTAATTTTGGGTGTGATTGTTGCCTTGGAGCTGAAATGAGACTTTTTGATGATCAAATCACCTGTAAAAATAATCAGCTGTGCAGATTGATAAAATTTTCATTTAAAATTGTAAAAATATAATTATTTTTCCCCCATAAATTTCAATATAAAGAACAATTAAAATTATGAAAATAAAATAATTTTTTCTCCATAAATTTCAATATAAAAATTGACAATGCTAAAAGAGAGCTTGTAAATGCACTTTGGATGCCAGTGTATTAGGCATTAGGTGTTAATAACAGGCAAGCTTGGATATCAAATTGATCATAAAACTATAGAAGTACAAAGCACCCCAGTGAGCAATGAAGGAATGGAATATTTGGTATTTTAAAAGTAGTAGTGGAAGGCCATTTTAATCAAGATGATATTGTGAAAGAAAAAGGCCTTGTAAAGCAATCTTATTTGCACATAATAGTAGGTTATTGTGTAGCTTAATGTAGCCACATTATCATAACTTTTGAGAGGTTTTAATGCAGGATAGAGAACTTTGTTCACTAGTAGAATGTTATCATGGTTATAGTTGTGTCAATGATTAGTGCCCTTGAATGGAGATAAAAGAGGGACGGACATGATAGCAGAATTCAAATTCTGATAAAATAGAGGACAAAAGAGTTAACTCAAGACATGAAATTCAAACACTGCAGATTGCATTGTGATCTGACCATCAGGGTTGCCAAACCATTAGAGTTGCCAAAGTGTGGTTAGGCACGGCACCAGAGGGCAAAAAGTAGCCCAATTTCCACCCTACAGGTTTTACCCTAACCATTAGTTTCTATGGAACAAAAAATAGCTGCTACAGGCATCAACCACTTTGAGAGCATTTCTTGATATTTCAAATGTAGCCCAATTGGGTGGGTAAAGTGCAGTGTTGGCCAGTAGCTTAAGAAAAGTCTGGTATCTACCTTTAGGTTAACACTGTGACAATATGGTATTGTAATCCCTTTCAATATGCCATGCATTGTAGTCCTTTCAAAGCTGAAAACAAATATTAAGAAGAGGATCATATTCTGGGTATAATGAATGCGGGTATGCGGCTCCTGGAGTAGTGTTTGCTTTGTCAAAACTGGTATTAATTGTAAAACAACTTCATTTATGTGGCAAAAAAATCACAGATAGGCAAGAACTTACCATTCTGCAGCAGTTAATTTTCACAACTTTTGTTCATCTTTCATGTTTGTTTGTTTGTTTGTTTTATTTCTCACTGGACCCCATACAGGGTATCGGAGACAAAACAAAGTAATTATACATGGCAACACTTAAGTAAAGGTACAACAAAAGGAATTTATCACAGCATTTTTATTGGTAAATTGAGGGCAAGAGAAATTCACAAAAATAAATTCCTCACTAAATGAAGTGGTCTTTGAGGAAGTATATTGCTATGATGTTTGTACATAGCAAGCCATGCCCAGAGTAAAAAGACACAAGTATGTGCATGAAGAGACTAATGGAGACAGATCATGTATTAATGCCATACAGAAGGTTAAGAGATCATTTATAACAACAAAAAAAAAAGATTTTGTCAGGCTAATGAGAATCAGAATGAAACTGAAGAAAAGAATTGGTGTTATTTGACATGACAGATATGAATGAATGTGATTGAAATTTTGGAGGGAGTGTTTCAGGGTCAGTGCATGTCAGATGACATGAAATGTTCTACTTGACAACTTGGAAAAGTACATAGCTCATAGGCCTATAGAAGTGGCACCTCAAACCCAGACACCATATGATGTGCGGAATCAAATTGACTGATTCTGACGCCAATAAGATGTAAAACCCTATCAGGAGTACATTATCAGTGAATGAAATTTAACTAAGTTTCATGAATAAGGGGCATTTAGCATGTAGGATGCAGTGCAACCTGCCCTATGATCATACAGGGATGTACCACAAAATGGGTTTCATTTTCAACCTTTGGTATATAAATGACCCTTTTTTCATGCCAATTATGGTATAGAAATAGTTTGCTTTTTCAAAATTTTCTCAAATTTGTTTGAAAATCAGGCAAGTTTCCACAATTTTGAGCCAAAATTTCCTAAATTTGCCAAAATAGTCAAATTTGAAGGAAAAAATGACAAATTTGGGATAAATTTGGCCCAAAATCTGCATTTTTGGTGTACATGTAGCTTTCAGTCCTTTTTTGGTAAAAATTGTTATAGATGTGGGTCCTACTTCCAGACTTGCAGAGGCATGTCCCTAGTCAAACCAAACTTGAGAACCCACAGCAATTTGGTGCCAAGGTAAATCTGGAGAACTCTTGTCTATTAGAAAGCTGATATCAGTGTACTTCACATAGTTAGATCATAACCTTGTAAAGTGTAGTATGCTGTGTGAAGAATATGTTAATTCAATATTCAAAGCAGACAATAAGAATGCACTCTTTAAGGTCGTGTGGTTAAAACTAGGTAAAAAGGAAGTGCAGGTAATATTCAACTTTGGAGTTGAATTGGCATTCAAAATTCAGCATTGTCAACAGGCCCAGTGCCTTATTACTGACACAATGGTAATGCTTCAGTGCATATGTGATGTCTAGGTGCCTTTGTGGCAAAAGATAACACTTGGATAGTCACAATGTTGCCTCTGCTCTAGCAGATGAGACCTTGGCAAAAGAGAGTGATATTATAGTAAAGACATCATGCAAGACCATTTTGTTTCCAATCAACAGGGAAAAATGCAGGTTTACACATCTAAATAGAGGGCCACTCATATACGTATTAAGTGGTTGTCATGAAAACAACTATTTTTATTAACAAAGTGACTCAGTTCATGGCAACAGATTTTACTTTCGAACTCAACACTAGCTGTATACATTGACCACTATTTTTTGAGTGACTGGAGTATGAAGACTATGATCATGGGTTTTGAATCCCTCTCAAATCTCTGGCAGCTTGCCCACAAATTCCTGTGGGGGTGGACTTTAATTTAGTACTGTAATTTACTCAGTGGAAAGTTGCACAAACTTTGTTGCCTTCCCCCTTCGCTTCCGCGTTAAAAATTTACATTCCCCTTCTGAAAATTTTACATTTAAAAGGTTGAGCACTTCCTCTCCTATTGATGGTTTTCAGGCCTCCCCCCTTCTTGCTCACAAAAATTTTCAGGTCCCCCTAAAATCCTTCCCCCCAGTAAATAATGATTCCTCCCTAACCTGTAGGCTCCTGGGGGAGGCTCCTACTCTACCTGTTGCTTAACTATTTTCTACCTCCAACTCGAAATCTTATTATTGTTGCATCACTTTTGTCAGCACAGAAATCATCTTTACATATTAGTTTTAAAATGTACTTTTTTCCAACTGGGAACAGTCAGTCTACAAAAGGTCACATTTATACCAAGAACCAATTTTCCAATAATTTATTCCAGAGGATGCTCCGTATGGTTTACATTTATCAAACATACCTTTTGCACAGTGAATAATTCATGTTGCAGGATTTTATTGGATGTTTTTATATGGCTTGATCATAAATCATTCAAATTATGCAGTTCTAACTCGACATGAAAATTGCCATTCGTCTGGCTGTTCATGTATTCATTGAAATGTGAGTTCACTCAGGAAATATGTCTTGTATTTCAAATATTTGTTTTATTATTTGAAGGTGCTCATACATTATTATACATATTTATCTAACCAAAGACTTTCAATATACTGTTCATATTTGCTTTTTGTGTTGTATTTGGCTGAATGTTACACAGGGTGGAACGTAGGTTCAGTAGTAAGTAAAAAATGGGAAAATTAATTATGATCAGTTATCCAGGATGGTTCAGTTAACCAGCATTGATGTTGTGGAACAGTATAATGTTGTAGCCTCTACTGTATGGGTGTAATCTTGCCAAGGTAGAGAATTGGTAATTTATGAGCATGGTTTACTATAGTCAGCATCATAATTTCTGAAACAAATGGCACGCTCGCGTCTGTTGAATTGCGGATTTGATTTCCATTATCAAGCGTTCGTCACACACTTCTTGGTTTACGTGCGAGTAGCCAGAATTTTGTTTCAGAATTACTGACGAACACTATATTATAAAAGAGAGACACAGCATGACTGAGCTACATCAGGGACTATTCTTTGTGACTTCGCAAGTCATCTTTGTGCATCGTCACTTTACCTGGCAAGAAGTATGAACATCTTCACATTTACGCATTTGTTTTACATGTATGCATTCGTATTAGGCAAGCTGTCTTTAGCCATCATGGCTATGTGACTTGCTGGTGCATGTTTAACATTGCACAAAAGTGAGAACATAGCATCATACTTCTAGCTGGACAAAGTATAGTTCAAACCATTGTGTGTGTGTATGATTTATAGTAACGTAATCTTGAGTAAATGTACCATGTGTAACATAATGGGTCATGGAACTGTGACAGAGGAGATGAAAATGTAATTGCTGATTTATGAGAATGTTGTCATTTGCTAAATGTAATCATTATTTTGTAATTTTGTGTTTATTTTTGTTTGCTTTTTTATTTTTATTATATATTTCAAATCCATAATTGTTAATGGTTGAGTTGAAGAAGTGTTTCTACCTTTGTGTTAATATTAGTTGTAAACCTTTCTGCTTTTCATTATTCAATTGGCTAACTGTAATCATGCTACTAATTCATTTTAGCTTCATTTTGTATCTTTAATTTAATGTGACTGTAAGTTCATCAATCCATGCTCATTTAGATTGTTATGAAATATAAATGCTGCAACTGGAAATTAGTTTTCTATTTTTCAGACTGACAACTCATTAATCTTACATAGGATTGCCATTTCAATCTCACAATTAACAGGTGCAGATCACATCACGCTATCAGGCAATTAATAATTCCTCTTAATTATAGGCCTTGAGAATTTGCATAATGCTGACTAAGTTCGATTTGTATGTGTCATGGGTTACACGCTGCTCTGTGTAACCATGCATTTTTTCGTTTTTTTGAAAAATAAACGGAGATTGTTATCTTGACAACTCTGATTAGATACGAATAAAAGCAGAATAGGTAAATGCGATGTTACCGGAATTATGTACACAAGAAAAATTCCATTAACTGTATCACAAACTTAAATAACATCAACATAATGGATTATTTTTTTCCATATATTTGCTGATTTAGTTTTTGAATAGGCTGCCTAAAATGTGACAGATAGTCGAGTGCTGGGCGTGGAGACAGGACAAAGCCGTAATTACACTCCGTGTCATCTGTTCAACCTTTTCAGCCTAAGCTATTTCGTATAAAGAGTCTTTACATTTTGACAGATGGATATAATATCATAGACTGGCACTTCCTCAAACATCAAATGTAATTGATTCTGTGTGCTACAGGTTTCTATCGCAATATTAGACCTAAGGATGTAGTCTTGTCTTGTTGGCAAAATTTCAAAAATGCGAGATTATTTACATGTCATGATATGTAATCTTGAATTTTAATTGAATATGATATTTTGGATTAAGGATGGATGGTCATTGTGTCTTCATACAGCAACCAATTGTGTGAGGACTAGATCATTTATTTTACCCAGCTTAAAGCTGGTGATTTAATTTTAGGCCGTATAACATTATAGGGCCTAAAATAACATTAAGACAGAGATTAACACATTGTGCATGCAATCATGTTAATGTAATTGCACTGTAGCACACTACTATAGCATAATTGTGTTACAAAACTGTTATATCATAATTGTACTGTTTACAAATTGTTATAGCAAAATTGTTATAGAATTATTGTACTGCAACAAAATACTGTTACAATAGCATAATTGCACTATTAAAAAGTTACAGCATATTTTACTGTTACAAACTGTTGTAGCCTAATTGTACTGTTACAAACTGTTATAGCATAATTGTACTGTTACAAACTGTTATAGCATAATTGTACCATTATAATAGCATAATTGTACCATTATAATAGCATAATTGTACTGTTACAAAATGTTATAGCATAATTGTACTATTATAATATCATGATTGTACTGTTACAAACTGTTATAGCATAATTGTACTGTCACAAACTGTTATAGCCTAAATGTACTGTTACAAACTGTTATAGCATAATTGTACTGTTACAAACTGTTATAGCATAATTGTACTGTTACAAACTGTTATAGCATAATTGTACTGTTACAAACTGTTATAGCATAATTGTACTGTTATAATATCGTGATTGTACTGTTACAAACTGATATAGCATAATTGTACTGTTATAATATCATGATTGTACTGTTACAAACTGTTATAGCATAATTGTACTGTTATGAACTGTTATAGCATTATTGTACTGTTACAAACTGTTATAGCATAATTGTACTGTTACAAATTGTTATAGCATAAATGTACTGTTACAAACTTATAGCATTATTGTACTGTAACAAACTGCTGTAGCGTAATTGCACTGTTAACAAAATGCTATAGCATAATTGTACTGTTACAAATTGGCAATTGGATATAATGTTTCAAAATTCAGTCTGACAACTCAAAAAATTAATTTCCCTCAATAAGGAAATTAGTGTAATGCTGTTCTTTATATCAACTTCCATGTCCCATACCATGAAAAGGCTGTAAACTGTTCTCAATTCAATCACTGCAAAGTCAAGAGTATTCATACAAACGAGAAGACCATTACTCTGGCTAGGATTTAATTACCTTGGAAGCCTAAGTTTATGGATCAGCTGAGCTAGGTTATGATGTTGTAGGTTTTTGCTAGTGCATTTTGTTTAAGACTGATTTCTTTTCATAGCAACTGCAACTCATTCTGGGATTGTGTTGTAGGATTAGGATGTTTAAGAAATTAATTAACTAACATACTCCCTTAAATTTAGGCCAAAATTGTTCTTTCGCCAACTCAATGTCCCTTATCATTGGCAAAAGCATCCTGCTAATTAAAGTAGTATCACCTCAAATCTGGTGAGATGTTTGCCGATGCTGCAACTCATTTGGGATCATGCTGTAGATTATTAGAAAGTTGCATCATATCTAAAAATTAGGTAGATGTTCTTGCAGCAACTCAAAATCCCCTTTCCATGGAAAAACAGCACTGAAAAAGGCTGTTTTGCCAGAAATCTGCAACTCAGGGGATTCAGTTGTAGAGGTAGTCATTTGTAACCCAATACTAAAATAATTATCCAATGTTGTCCCTTAAATATAGACCAGAATTGTTCTTTTGCCAACTCAATGTCCCTTATCATTGGCAAAAGCATCCTGCTAATTACAGTAGTATCACCTCAAATCTGGTGAGATGTTTGCCAATGCTGCAACTCATTCGGGATCATGCTGTAGATTATTAGAAAATTGCATCATACCTTAAAATAAGGTAGATGTTCTTTGTTTTGTTCAGAAATCTGCAACTCGAGGGGATTCAGTTGTAGAGTTAGTCATTTGTATCCTAATTCTAAAACAATTGTCCTGTTTAGTCCTCTAACGTTAGGCTAAATTTGTTTAGCTTTCTCAATATCCTGTATCATTGGCACACACATGCTAATTGAGGTACATAACATTGCCTTAATCTAGGTATTGTTGTCATTTGCTAATGTTGCAAGTTATTTGGGACCATGTTTTTAAATTTTAAATAAACTAGTTAGTCATTAATTAAAATGGATGTTCTTGTTGCTGCAACTCAAGAGCCCCCTTTCCTTGAAAAAAGAACCCTGCAGAAGGATTTTTTCAACAAATGTTTGCTTTAAAAACAAATCCACAGCTCGGGGGATTCAGTTTTAGAGTTAGTAATTTGCAACCTAATACTAAAATAATTATCCAGTGTAGTCCGTTAAATATAGACCAAAATAGTTCTTTCGCCAACTCAATGTCCCTTATCATTGGCAAAAGCATCCTGCTAATTAAAGTAGTATCACCTCAAATCTGGTGAGATGTTTGCCGATGCTGCAACTCATTTGGGATCATGCTGTAGTTTATTAGAAAGTTGCATCATACCTTAAAATTAGGTAGTTGTTCTTGCAGCAACTCAAAATCCCCTTTCCCTGGAAAAACAGCACTGAAAAGGCTGTTTTTGCAACAATTTTTGTTCTACACAGAAATCTACAACTCAAGGGGATTCAGTTGTAGAGTTAGTCATGTATATTCCAATATACTAAATAATTGTCCAGTTTAGTCATCAAACTTTAGGCTAAATTTGTTCTTTAGCCACATCAACATCCCATATTATTGATACACACATCCTACTAATTTTGGTAACATCGCCTTAATCTAGGTATTATTGTTGTTTGCTAATGCTGCAAGTTATTCTGGACCATGTAGTATAACTTTTTGTTGGTCCCCCGCCAACTTTTGTTGGCGAAGGGGACTATAGAAATGCTCCCCGTCCGTGTGTGTGTGTCCCTCGCGATATCTTTGGAACTAAGCAAGTGTGGGTATCCATCTTCGCAACATAGCTGTATCTCGAGTACGCGCTGGGTGGGATCCGAAGTGGGTCATGTGTCATGGGTCAAAGGTCAAATGAGGTCAAAAATAGGGTTAAATTGCTATAAACCTTGTCAACACGATATCTTTTGATCTAAGCAAGTATGGGTGTCCATCTTTGCACCATATATGTCGCTTAAGTAGGTGGCGGATGAGTTCGGAGATGGGTCATGTGCCATGGGTCAAAGGTCAAATGTGGTCGAAAATTGCTTTAAACCGTGTCAATTGTGGTAGGATGATGAAACTTGGTGGGTGTGCTCAACATTCGGTGCCAACAATTTTGAAGATCATTTCAAGGTCGTGTGGGGTCATTCAAGGTCAAATCCCTAAACATGTGGTAGAATGATGAAACTTGGTGGGTGCGGTCAATATTCTGTGCCAAAAATTTTGAAGGTCATTTCAAGGTCATGCGGGGTCATCCAAGGTCAAATCACTATGCATAGTTGTATTGTCATGAAACCTGGTGGGTGCAGTCAACATTTAATGCCAGTTTTTTCAAGGTCATGTCTGGGGTCATCTGAGGTCAATTCACTGCAAATAGTTGTATGGTCATGAAACTTGGTGGGTGTGGTCAACATTCAATGCTGAAAATTTTTGAAGGTCATTTCAAGGTCATGTGGGGCCATCCAAGGTCAACCAACTACAAATGGTTGTATGTTCATGAAACTTGGTGGGTGTAGTCGCCATGCATTGATACCAGAATTTTTCAAGGTCATCTGGGGTCATCATGGTATTGAAACTGCTATGGTAGGAGCCTCTCTGATTTCCTTCACAATCCTCCCTGTGATCTTTAAGTTATGTTACTTTTCCGTCTTAACTAGCGCGACGAGCATGGGACCTTTGTGGTTCGAGAACCGCCTTGTTGATCTTGTTGTACCTCATCATCATTAAAAGGATGTCCTTGCAGCAATTAAAAGTCTCTGTTCCCTGAAAAAAGAGAACACTTCCATAAGGATGTCTTTGTTTTACAAAGAAATCTACAACTCAAGGGAAACTCAGTTTTAGAGGTAGTCATGACGATGATGAGTTGAAATGTTGTTATGGACTGTAATTGAAATAAGTATAAAAGCATTTTATTGGTAAGAATTGGGGAAAATAATTTTAGATCATTGCCATATTTCAATCTAACATAGCTGAATAATAATTAGTTTAGTACTTGGTCTAACCTTTTCAACCAAAAAGAATTGTTTTACATGTATTTTAGAGTAGTTTGTTAAATTTTGGATTAAAATTGTACCGCAGTTTTAATTGCTAGATACGAAAACAGCCCACCTTTTTCTGAAGTAGTTAGTAGTGTTTTTATACTGTATTATAAAGTAGATGTTTGTATTCAGGATTTTTGAAAAATAAAGTTGGTTATGGGATAAAAAATACAAGTTAAAACACCTGAAGTGGTAAATAATGAAGGACGTTTTGAAATTGATAATTTTATTGTTTTTTTGCAACTCATTAATGTAGCTCATGTGGTTTAGCCCATTGGAACCCATGTGAGTGGTTTTACACAAAATTGTTGTATACCACTATTTACATTTCATATTTTTTTTGTTTTAAAGTTCACAAGCAGTATTGTAGTATTTTAATTAATGTAATTGATCATGTATTCACTTTTGATAACCCTGTCATTTTTGTAATTCTATTTCTTTCATTGCCGCCATGGTTTCTTACAAACAATACCACGTTGATTGGTTTAATTGTACAAACTATAATACATTTTTTTAATAGAAAATGTTACCAGTTTTTGGTTTAATGCATATTTAGTAGTTTAATCCTCACGCCCTTCTGGCCACTATTGCTGCTAGAGGCAATTTTTTCACATTTTTTGTTGCCAAAATTGTTGATATCACACATTTTCATGACCATATTTAGACTTAGCATGAAAAACGCATTCTAATGAGTCCAAACAAGCCTAGTCTTAAGTCAATGGTTTTTGAGATGGCTTTCCACATGGCCTTTTGACATTTGGTACGCCATCTCAAAAGCCACTGACATCTGTGTTATAACCTAGGTACTTCATCATGTACCAGGGTGAAAAGAGTTGAAATTGCTTTGCTTTATCATTTGCTACCTCTTTGTATGATTGTAACATAGTATAGTTATTCATAAATTCCAATATGATAATGGAATATAATTATTTCATTCTGTACAAGTTTATATGCTGCAGGCTATTTGTAAAGTTTTCAGTTATTTGTTTGACAGTAGAGAGTCCGATAATTAGAAGGAAATTACAGAGATTTGGCAAAATGTGTTCCAACATGGGTGCAACTATCTTAAAATAGGTTACGTACAAGGTGATCCCTTTGTGCCTAATGTAGTCACAATTTGACAGGTGAATTCCTCTGAATCATGCATATACCTGTAATGCACCATGAGAAGAAATAATGTGCTTGTGAAAGCTTTCAACATATAGAATG
>JAMKCH010087996.1:565-15852 GCA_023653785.1 Ophioderma brevispina
GCCAACAGTTCAGATGACATAAAAATCTCAACTTCTTTGAGGCAAGTCATGGGACAAGCTGTTGATCACGACAATGTGAAATCAAATGTGTGTTCTTTATATGTGCACAAATACACAAAAACCCATTCACAAATGTGTATATCCTCTTCCAAGTAACAGAAGCACATTTCCAGAAAAATGCACCCCAATTTAAAAAAACCCCACACATTTCTTGCACATTTAGAATGCTTAAAAGGTATTAAATCACACCTTAAGTGAATAAACCCAAAATGCCTTTTTACACAATAAAAAGATGGTTTAGTATTTTTCTATCATGCTTATTCAAACATACTTCTCTACATGACCAAATAGAATAGCAGGCAAGATTAAAAATTGTGTGTATTTGTTTTAGTTTTATGTTTTATTAATCTCTGAAATGTTCTCAGTAGGTTTTCAACAACCAATTCGAGTGCAAATTTAGAGAAATTTGTACCCTCAGAAAATTTCCTTGTGTCCCTTTAAGCTATAAAATGTTGTATTGTCCCTTAGCTGTTATATACAAAGCGATTACCTTCCTCCCCACCCACCCACCCACACCCACTCAATACATTCATACATACACAAATACATACACATGGAGAGAGTATAAGAACTATAGCATGGTCGACTTTCATACAAGGGACAATTCACACAGCACAGATCACAATTTGTATAACATGGATACAATGGAAGGAAAAAATACAGCTGTCTCAATGCTTACTTCTTCGTAGCTGCATGCTTTGGTATTTTTCTTTACAAAATACTAGGTGGAAAAGTTTTAAAGTACTATCATTTTTGTAAGAAAATTGAACTTATACATTCGGGTGAATTTGAGCCAAATTTTAAGTAACACCCACAATCGGATAAAAAAGAATATTGTATGAAAATGCCCAATCAAAACACCTACTGAAGTCTAATTTGTTGTTTGTGCAAAACCACAACTTGTTGTATCTTAAAATTACCAACTGTGTTTAAGAATTTACATTAGGTGAAATACTACCCATCTTCAAATATGATATCAGGTATGACATTATTCCACATAAACCCAAGCCCACACATGACTTTTAGGATGTTAACTGTTCTAGCTGAATAGTTAATTCTTCTAATAATGGTAAACATAAAGCTCTTGCACCTGAAGATGATGATGCGGATGCTGACGACGGAGAAGATGCTGGCGGTGTCTGTGGTGAGGAGTCGGAGGAGTTCTCTGTTGGAGTGACCTGCATAAATAATCAGAAATGACAAGTGAATATACACTTTGTTATTATAATAAATAATACCAAGAAAGATATACTACACAAGGGACATTAGCATATCATGGCCAAGATTACAATATGTGTCGTGACTGGGACACAGAAAAAGGAGAGTACTTATCAAAAGAAGGAAAATTATCAGTCTAAAATAACAACACTATGTAGGATTCACAAACAATAACATATCACATCAGAGGAAGATGGGACTTTAGTTAATACAGGAGCAAAATTATCATAGACCTGTTTTGCATGCATGAGGGTGGGTGTGGGGTAGGATATTCACAGCCCTACATCATATGCAAATATTTGTTGCCACAATTGGATAAAAAATGCACACAGAAAGTTCCTTATTCAGCATGATCAGAGACACTGATTTTGTACATATGTGTTTGGCTTGTGCATGTGTGTGCATGTGATGTGTGATATACATGTATATGTGTGTATTTGGCATGTACTAAATTCTATACAATCATTATCTTCGGTAGATAGCACCCCACTTTTTGTGCAAAAAAGATCATTTTCAGTCAACTGCATCCAACAAGGGTCCCAAGAATTATGTTTGCTGGTGAAACATTGCTTCTGAATGTGGAAAATGATGGTTGCTAAAAATCCAATAATGTGAAATAGCTTTGTTCAGTAGA
Organism: Ophioderma brevispina; assembly: GCA_023653785.1. Classification (NCBI taxonomy): domain Eukaryota; kingdom Metazoa; phylum Echinodermata; class Ophiuroidea; order Amphilepidida; family Ophiodermatidae; genus Ophioderma; species Ophioderma brevispina. The sequence continues at coordinate 2,478 of JAMKCH010087996.1, forward strand.
TACCAGCTAATTGAGCATAAACTACAATTATATTTTCACACAAGATTGCCAATTTAGAGTTGAAATATTGCTATCTTCAGTAGACAATACCTAATAATGTGGAATACATCTTCAGCAGAAAGTATCCAACTCATCTTCAGTACATAGCATCAAAGTTCTGTGTATGATATGACTATATTTTCAGGAGACACCACCACATACAGTGTGTAATAATTGCTATCTTCAATAGACAATACCCAATAATGTTAATTAAAGCTATTTTCAGTAAATATTGCCATCTTCAGTTGGTAGTTTCCAATGTGTAACATTTTGGTAACTGGTAACTGGTTGTCTTTCTCTTCTCTTTTGGTTGCAGTATGTTTGAATTTCTATATACTTTTAAAAATTATTCTCATTACTACATTATACTTAAATACCTGAATAAGCATAATTCTTAAGTCACTACACGGACAGCATATCTTCAGTATTGTCTTCATATGTACCATACTATAGTATTTTTCTTAATTTTTGTTGACCCCCTGGAAATGACCCCCTGGAAATAACCCCCCTCCCTATTTAGGGGGTGCGTTCAGGATTCGGCCTTTTTACCAAACATATTCTTATTCCTCATAAAATTCTGATCTAGAAAAAACACATGAGTTAAACTTTCCTTCCAGGTGATACCTAGCTCATTTTTAGCCTGGACTAATCAGGATCAACTCAAATTTTATGAATAAGCTTTTCTCAAGGATATCTAGTGAACTATTATTAACAAAACAGAAGGTGCTGGAATTACAAAATACACCTTTAAGTATTGCAAATATCAGTTGACAATTTGCAATGAATGTGGCATATTGCTAGCATCAGTAGATAATACTAAATCATGTTAAATGTTAGCATCTTCAATAAACAGTATCCAATGGGTGTGGAAAATTACCTTCAGTAAACAGCAACGAACTGTGTTACAGATTGCTATCTTATATCAACAGTTCCCAAAAAGAGTTTGGACTATTGCTATCTTCAGTAAACTGCAACAAATTGTATTAAATATTGCTATCTTTACTCAACAATTCCTAATGAGCCTATAATACTGCTATCTTCAGTAGTCAGTACAAAATTATGTTAAATATTGCTATCTTAAGTTGACAGCTTCTGATGAATATGTAATATAGTTATCTCCAGTAGACAGTAACAAAGTGTGTTAGATTTATGCATCCAATGTATCCACATATTTTTATTATAACAATACGCAGATGCATGAATGCATTGTTGTTGATTTAATGAACCATTCTGTAACATGTTTGAATCCCTTTCAACCACAAAAATCTTATGAAAACTTATTAATATCGTGTATAGAGAAAGATAATTATTATCACTATAATAAAGAATGTTCTCAGTTCGACAGAGTCCCAAATGTGACGAACAATGTGTAAAATTAATTGACTCCTGTACAAGGAGATACAGTGAGTTGTTAAAATTGCTATATTCCGCTGACAAGTTCTGAGTCTGTAACATTACTATCTTCAGTTTACAACACCAAACTGTGTTAAATATTATTTTTAATCAACAATTTCCAAAGACGGTGGAATATTGCTATCTTCAGTTGACAGTTTCAAATGAGTATGTAATATTGCTATCTTCAGTAGACAGCACAAACATTTGTTAAATTCTACTCTCTTTAGTCACCAATTCCCAATGAATGTAGAATATTGATCTTTAGTTTACAGTTCCAAATGAGTGTAATATTGGTATTTTCTGTAGACAGCATCTAATTACATTAAATATTACCATCTCTAGTCAACAATTCGATTTGATATAACCAAGCGTTTGAAAAATATTAGTTTGGGTAGATAGCATCCAACTCTTTAAATATGGTTTGGTAGTGTCTTGGTCACTACTAATGGGTTATATATACCCTTCAAAAGAGCAAACAAAAGTGGAGAGATATTTGTTATTGAAAGGATTGAAGGAGTTGCAAGAACGAGACTTGTGGCAGACAGGCTGAAGTCATGTGATAGATTTTTGCTGGCTTCTGATTTGGTATTATGTGCGGCATTGTAAATGTAGCACAGGAAATAAAGATGGAAGCTTCCATGGTTGCGGTACAGTTGTGTACATTTGTCAGAATAAATCTGGATTTTTTTCACAAGGAATACTCCAATGACCATGAAAACCATCTGGTACATCTTAATTAGGGATATTTCATTATATGTGCCGATAGAGGAATTACTCTTAATTGATTGCATTGACCCTACTTCCACACATAGTTTTACAGTAAGAGCACAATTACAAGAGTTACACAGAGGAATTAGTTCATTACCGAGTAAATAACCATGTATCGAGTAATTATGATCAATTTTAGATCGTGCTAAGACAATTTCATAGTTTTCCGCTTACAACCACACCATGTTGGAACATTAGACGAATCGTTCCTTTTAGTCGCCTCTTACAACATGCAGGGAATACATAGGGCCTATTCTTTGCCACAGGCCCACAGAGGGATCAAGGGTGCAGCCAGCTGTCTGTGTAATACTGCTCTCGTAAGTAGATAGCAGTATTACATACACAATTGGATGCTATCTTCAGTAGATAGCAGTGAAGTCTGTAGTATTACACTATCTTCAGTAATATGTGCTGTCAACTAAAGACAGCATCCAACTGTGCATGTAATAGTGCCACCTTCAGTATTATTACATACACTATTTTCAGTAGCAGTAGACAGCACCCACCTCTCTATGTATTACTACCCTCTTAAGTAGACAGCATTCAATTTTATTAAACATCTTCAGTAAAAACATCTTCAGTTGATAGCACCTGTGTATGTAATACAACTACCTTTAGGATATAGCTTCCAACTGCGTATGTAATAGTACCATCTTCAGTATATGGTAGTATTACTGTGTATGTAAATACTATCATCTTAAGTTGATATCATCCAACTGTGTATGTAATACTGTTATCTTCAGCTGATATCATCCAACTGTGTATGTGATACAACTATCTTTAGTACATAGCATCCAACTGTGTATGTAACACAAATATCTAAGACTGGATGATATCTTCGGTAAGCAGCATCCAATTGGGTATGTAATACAACTATCTTCTGTAGATAGCTGTATTACATACACAGTTCTAAAGATAGCTTCCAACTGTGTATGTAATACAGCTATCTTTAGAAGATAGCATCCAACTGTATGTAATACTGCTATCTTCAGTAGATAACATCCAAGTGGGTATTTAATACTACCATACAACTGGGTATATAATACAACTGGGTATATGATACTACTATCTACTGAAGATATTAGCATGAAGATATTAGCATATAATACAACTATCTTCAGTAGATACCATCCAACTGTGTAGGTAATACAACTGTCTTCAGTAGATACCATCAAACTGTGTATGTAATAGAACTATCTTTAGTACATAGCATCCAACTGTGTATGTAACACTACTTCGGTTGATAGCATCCAATTGGTTATGTAATTCAACTATCTTTAGTACATAGCACTCAACTATGTATGTAATACTACTATCTTCAGAAGATAGTATCTTTAGTAGATGGTAGTATTATCGTGCATGTAATATCATCAGTAGATAGCAGTATTACATACACAGTTTGAAGCAATCTTCAGTAGATAGTAGTATTACATATCCAGTTGGATGCTATCTTCAGTAGATAGTAGTATTACATAGTTGGATGCTATCTTCAGTAAAGGGCACCCAACTGTGCATGTAATATGCTCTACCATTATCTTCAGTAGATAGCAAACTGACTGTGTATGGCATCAATGCAATTTTCAGTGAAGGACATCTAGTATGTAATGCCACTGTGTGGATCCTCAGTACACGGCACCCATTTGCTGACAAACACTGAAAGCAACCTAATAAAGACAGAATGGAATATTTTAGTCATTATTGTCCGTATGAACATTTACTACAACACGTAACTGAATGGAGATTCATATCTTTGAACACAGCTGTTTTAGTATTTTTTGTCAATTCTTCGGATGCAAAAAATAACTTCAGAGATTTCTACAGACTTATCCTTTTGACTCTTTTGAGTGAATCACTGATAGTGTCTTTGAAGATCAAAATCGTAATTTTTTTTAACCTGTATTTATCTGTACTTTTTATCTACAGCAGTCGTGACCCATAAGGCTTATTAATATTTTATTTAGGTAAAGATTCCTTGTCTACTTACAAGCACCCATGCAATAAACACATTTCCAGCTTATTTAGGTGACAAATAGCATAGAGCAAAAATATAATGAATAGTCAATATCTTGCATTCAACAAACAGGAAACCAGGTCTAGCCTAGTTTTGAAGGCGACCACAATCTTCACAAACATTTCCCATTTCCTTGTATTATAAAGCCATGTGTGAACCATTAATCTTTCAAAACTGAGTGGGATGTCTGTGGGTCAATTACATATAGAAAAAGGGAAAACAAATAAACAAAATAATTTTTGGTTGGGGTGTGCTTTACATGTGTGTGTGTGTGTGTGTGTTTAAGCCCAAATGAGCATCCTTATGGGTAAAGAAAATGATTTTATAATAACACGCTGGGGGTTGGTTCCCTTGGATTTAAGTTAAGGCAGTCCCATAAATTAGGCTAAAATCACCCAAATCACTGGATGTTTTTAGCCTCATATTAAGGCTCCTATATGTTTTATGGTATGGTATTTTTGTACATAAAATGTATCTGTATTTGTTCAAGGTGCTAGACTATCAATTGAGAGCAAATTGAATAAATTTCATATTTTGTCGAAAATGTGCCTATGTCACTTTAAGTGAATGTTACAGGAAATAACACAGACAATCATACAAGAAAAGGAAAGGTATTTGCCACAAAATTAATTTGTGGGGTATAATGTATGCAGGACTATATCCAGAATTTAGGTGAAGAATATGAAGAAATATATTTTTGAAGCCAAAGCTGTGTTATGAATTACAAGGTTTCATTTTCAACCTACTTTCCTGTCCACAAATTCAAATATCCACGACTGTAGACAAGACATACCTTTCACCATTAAAAATAACATGTCACATGACATATATATAAGAGGAGAGCAGAATGATCAAGGCCTGCAAATACACTAGACAAAAACAGATTACTTTATTTGCACAGACATCTGTTTGTAACATTCACTCCAAAACACACACAGATTTCTCTGGAGACAGGAGTTATTAGAGTCAGTAAAAATAGCACGACTAAAGCCTAGACATTTAAATCTTTGACACTTGCACCAACTGTGTATGTATTTAAAACTAGGTTAATAGATTGTATCAATGTTGAACTTGAAATCTTTCTCAAATTTGTGAGATTTGTGAAATAATTATAACTTTTGGCCACATTTTTGAGGGGTTGGGTTTTATAAGCTATTATTGTGTATTTGTATGAAATGTAAATTTAATACATTATCCTTTTATCCTGTCATGCTTATCTTCCTCTTTGTAGGTATTTCTGCATTGTAGAATGTTGTGGGTTTGAACCCTGTCAGAGAAAACATTCTTAGACAAAGCACTTTACCTTGCTTGCCTTTCCACACTCGGGAGTATGAATGGGTACCGGCATATGCTGGGAAGATATAGAATATCACAAACGTGCTGTGTGAGAGGAGTGGCAGTCAACCCCCAGCCAAGTTTGCTTTGTAATTTTTTTTTTTTCAGGATGTTTTTAAGTTGACTTCGAATCGAGTAAAGGTAAAGTATCCATCTCTCTATTGTACTGTATTTGAGCCAGTCTCTTCTAATAAAGTTGATGTGAGAGATATAATGTGATTATGTCAACCCCAATAGAGTACTGTGTAAAATTAATATTGGTCGAACAAAATGGTGCACATTTTTGCTCATAACATCTAAACTAAACATCTTTTAACCCTAAGATTTCACAGAATAAATGAGAAACATAGTAGCGTTCATTAGACACCAAAATATTGACCACTTCCGTAAAATCTGGGGTTCTTGGGACAAGGCTATTTATGATCAGGCCATGGACTTTTAATGTTTTTACTCTTTTGGTTTTTTTGAGGGGTTGATTTTTTTGTGGAACATCCTTTAGAGACATAGTAACTGCATTCCATCAAGTGAATTCACAGCAGCAGCAGTCCTTGGCAATCTGGTACAATGGTAACATCATAAATGAAAAGTGACAGTGGTAAAGTGACCATTTCCGAGCAATGTGCAGCGTGTACGATGCCTGAATAGCTGGCACAGTGCCTCGGGATGCATAAGAAATGCTTTTAACCCTTGGCTCAAGTCAGATGATTTTATAGCCATCCTGACTCTATTTATTGAAATAGTTCAAAATACGCGGAAGTGCATTTGGGAGTTAAGAAGAAAAATGATCTCATGTGGTTATGTCAATTTGAAGGAAAAAACAAGAAATTAATGATAGATGATTTCTGAGCTCAGCTCATACTGCACAAAGCTACTTCACTGTAAACATTCATCTTCCTGCAGTGTTTGAATCAAACACTTTGAAATATTTGTGAAGGTACATTTAATCAGGATAGCAATTTTAATAAAATAATTGCTACTAAATACTTATTCACTGAGACTGAGTTGTTTTTTCACAAGTGTAATTTAGAATTTCTCATTTTTAAGTCAGCACAATTTTGCACCACCAATTGGCAGTCATAATGGATGTGCACTGAAAGTGTTATAAGGCCAACTACAATGAGTGACTTTATATTAACACTTTAATCAGACTTTGGGCTACTTCTAGCCCAGATTTGCTTCAGCAGTTTCATTGTTTAAGTGCAGTGAAGCTGAACCATTGCTAACAGTTAGGGAGCCATAGGCAATTCTGGCTGGAACCTGCCCTAGATTTCTAGACATAATGTCTTGCCTCTAGGCTGTTTTTCAATGAAACTGTAACCCGATATCATCTGTTCTGCCCACAAAATTTTGTCGGCTGAATGTCACAACAAGCCAATATCTAGCTACCGCTTAATTTTTTAGTGTGTGAGGCCCAGGAAATTGCATAGCACGGGTCCAATTAATGTGTTAAATAGCATATGTGGTGTGATCAAGCAAAATGAGTCAGAAGTCGCAAATATTGATGTTGAGATATAGCCAAACAAAGGAGAAAATGTCTTTTGTTTCCTATTGTTTTGGCCACCCTTCAACTGATCATATCTTTGGAAGTAATTGGTCAATTTCAATGGGGATTTCAGCAAAATGTAGCTTTTTAAATGGTGCATACAGCTACATGAAAAAGTAAAAATTGAATCTGACCAACTTCAGACTCAGTTTGCTTGATCGCATCACATATAGTCAATAACATTCCCCTTCCTGTCCAATCAAGTCAAAACTTGAAAACTCCATTGACAAATTGCAAAAAATACAATTTTTACCGAACGCATGTGTCGTCTCCCATCGCAGGTTTATTAATGAGGGCAAAGGTCACATAAGGTCAAAGGTCACACAAGGTCATGTGTTATGAAAATTGATTGACATATGTGGAAACAGTGGGCAATTATGTTTGGGGTTAACAATGTTAACCACAGACAGATACACATAAAGACATACCACCAAAGCAATCCCTAAGTGCCCCCTGCTTTGTAGACGGCACAAAAATAGTGGGTGCCTCCCAAATGGAAGTTGGTACGTCTCAGGTATTGTTAATTTTGACAACATTGATAACAAATTATGTCTCAGTTGGTATGATCAACTCAAATGGATAACTTGATCAATTGAAGTCGCTGAACCCAACTTCTCTCCACGGAAAGTGTTAACTGGTCAATGCTCCGTATCTATCACACTCTATTTATCAAAACCTCGCTTATTTAAAATCTGATAGTCACCTTAACAAAAAAGCATCTTACATCAGAGCTACAAGTTTATTGTTTTGCTACTTCATTTTCTCTCCGGACCTTTGGTAAAGACCTAGAAATATATCCTGTCCATGTCAACACTAAGTTTGCATACAACATTATCAGTGCATGATTCGCCTTTGTACTCTTGCCATATCCCATGTCAAAAATGATGGTAAAATAACCAGAAAAAATTTATTAAGAGCCTTGTAAAAAACTACTTGCAATTAGAAAAAAAAACATGGCACTCATTTTTGGGAATAAAATATAAAATGAGATTCAAGTCCTATCTGGGGATTACCTGAAAATTCTATCCATGCTACTAGTACTGAGTACTACTAGTTCCGGCTACACAATTCCAGCCAACCTTTTTTTTCAGCAAAACACTTTTCGTTAATGCATCTTGTATATTAATGCTCATTAATATACAAGATTCATTAACGAAAAGTGTTTTGTTGGGAAAAAAAGCTGGAATTATGTAAACTAGTAATACGCATAGAGCTATGGAGTGTATTTGACATTGTAATGAAATCCTTTCGTTTTGCACTGGTTTGATAGTCCAAAAAGAGAGTCAAAATGTCCTTCCATTACCGTGGAATTGCTCTGAAGTCAATCTTATTGGAATATGGCCAAAATAGGCACTTTCAGCATGTTCTATGCCATTTAAATATAAAGTTACAGAGGCTGTGTAGGAGACTAGTACCAAACATAGCATAGTTGAAAATGTCTCTGATAATTCAACTTATCTAATTTATCGCCATATTATTCTGGATTTGGAAGTACCCTAATCCTTCATATCTGGTACTCTGTCATTCCTGTCTGAACTTGTTGAATATAACATCCTATGTTCTGTGATTGTCAAAATCATAATTGAATAATTGCACACATGAATGACATAATTTAACACAAAGTGTAGATACTCATATCAGAGTACCTTATTGTACAGAGGACCTTAAATGAAAGAAATGGGTTTTATTAGCCAATGTTCCACAGATATAAAATACCTTTTAGTGTGAAACTTGAAGTTGTAGTTAATGCCTTAAGAGCTTTCTGTATTATCCTGTGTAAATCATGCATACCAAATTTGCTCCACACATTCATTACTCTAGGACAACTAAAGAAATAGCGTCTCAAGTGGGAAATTAAAACAATTTGTCGAGTGATGAATATGTTCATGTATGCATAAAATGTCAGCCACCTACGTTAACACTTTCACAGTTCCATGAACTGAGATGATCAAAATGCATCGAATCAGATTCAAGCTTGAATATTGAAAGGGAAAAATTGCTTTAATGAGACATCTTTGTAGATGCATTTTATCTGTTGCCACGGTTACGGCGCAATTTGATACAAAGTGGCTACTTTTCACTAAACAGAGTCTGGCGCCTTAGCCCATTTATCCTAACACTGTCCCTCATTGAAATGACTGCTAAATCTAACACCATGTTATCTGCAAAGATTTTCTGATGGCTCTATAGGGGAGAGGATGGTAATATCTACTGCCCGTTACTACAGAAATGGAGAATGGACAGGGACATATTTCTAAAAAGATCTCAAATTACCACTTACGGGACACTTAATGCTCTTGCCAAAATTTGACCTTTCAATAAGTTTGGAACTGTAGCAATTTTTTGTAGAACAACAGCAACAACAAAATGAAGCACACATACAGATGTACATAACATAAGTTCACGTCATACTTACATATAACATGCCAAACACAGACATTGAAATGCAGTATTGTATGTAGTGCCTTTCTATAAAATCAGAGTGCTATTCATTTTGCTGCCACTAGGAAATCATCAAATCATTTTTGTTTCATCTAGGAGGCCAACAGTTTAGTGCTCAAACCTATTCACTAAATTGTGATATTCCCCAGACAGCTCCCCAGATTTCATTTGGGTCGACGAGGCAATTGAAATTAAGTATCTTACCCAGGGACATAAACACATTGGCCACAGCAGGGCTCAAACTCATGATTTAAAATTTCATAGAGGTTGTCTCCAAAACGTGTCTCGCTTAAATTGCATAGTATGTATTTACCATTAATCATACTGTGTCTTCCTAGCAATGCTTTGTAGATGATTCAAAAGTTCACAAATTGATTCACAAAAAATGTCAGTTCCTTTGTTCCACCTACTGGTGCAAATAATGCTGTTCCCTACTCACAGCTGTTTGACCCCATGCGAATTGTCTCTTTTATATTTAGAGCAATTTTAAGCAATGGCAACACAATTTTGACAACTGATAAGTAGGGAGAGCATGGCCTAGGGGTTAGGGTGCTTGCCTGTGGCAAAAATTTACCAAAAATCCCGGGTTCGAATCCCGGTGGGGTCACTTGCTGGGATTTATTCGGGTGCTGAACTCTGGATTTAATCTGTATGCGAGCTATTGATTAAATACAGAATACCGCTCTCCTCCACGGTTCACTTGGAATTGGGCAAGTGAATCATGAAAGCATCCCGTCCTTCGGAGGGGACGTTAAGCCGTCGGTCCCATGTACAGAGAGTCACAACTGTACATGTACATCACAGTCAGTGTCGAATAAGAGTAGGGTGTAAACCCCTGACTGTTCCCAATCCGCCCCCGGTCTCAAAAGCGGGCCATGTTAGGAGCGTCCGTATCATGGATACACGCGGCCCCGGATCAGCTCAGGCCTACTCAGTTGAATAAATCCTGACACCACCACAAGCCACTACTAATGACTTGTGGGCACACTAAGAAGAAGAAGTAGGGACATGCAAGAGCTATTACCTCGGAAAAAGTCAGAAAAATCCATAGCGGGAATCTTGCCATATAGGCCTACAAAGGTCATGATTTGTATGTTATAGCACACTCTATATGCTTATTCCCCATAGAAAGATGTGTAAAACTAGATTCTATGAAAAATCATATTTGCCCGCAATGACATTTCCTCAAATTTGCACAGGATATAATTAGTTGAATAAATGGTCCAAATTAGTTGTCAAAAGTGTGTGGCCACTGATATTTTTGTTTTATTATCATTTTATCATAATAAATGAGACATTCAAACAGCTGTGTAATGCCATAGAGTTACACTATTCAAGAAAATATAACTTAAACAATATCCCCAAAACTTTACAATCACGAATTATTCTGCACACACAAGTTTCCTCTTCACAACAATTAACAGCACGCTGTGTGAATATAATTTTCTCAAAGTGCATAGTACAGATTTGAAATCTCTGCCTTTTTTGTCTGTCATTGTGTCTGTCTGTCCATGTGAAAACTCCCCAAGTTGGATGCCGTTCAGTGTTATTTGTCTCCTCTTTAATACAGCCCTATTTACTGCATCTGTTCACTAATGCCCTCCACCAGAGTACCCTCCATAGTATTCAGTTACCAATGTTTCAATTACAAAATAAAAGAAACTGTTTTTGATTACACTCAAGTGTTCCCACCAAATGGTATGTTTTTCCTTCTACTCAGTCCTTGGCATGCAACAGGATATGTAGTGATTGTACAAAGTAAATATCACATTTGTGCCAACCATAGGTATGTATTTTCATGCGCTTCTTTTTTATTATCGCTTGTCTACTTTCATCTCCGCAGGGTACTAAACTGTTTTGACAGAGCGTTAAGTAATGGAGCTCTCAAAGGCTCTGTGTACGGCATGCTCCAAAGTTCAGTGGTTAAACTTGAGCACTTAATTCTTTGCAAGCGAGAGTGGATTGGTGAAGATAACATTTGAAAAAGAATCAAATTCAAAATTAACTATTTGTCTACAACATTTAGAGTCAGAATGGTAATACATACAAGAATTCCAAATGATGCCTAGTCTTACATCAATGTTTAAAACAAAATACTCAAATGTATCAACTTTCGAGTTAACCAAAATAAACCTAATTTGTGTGGTAGGTAAAGAGTGTACACAAACGGATGAGAAATTCTCACAAACAATATTTCATTCATTTGTATGGGGACTAATCATTATGGGTATGGTTTTATCCAACTGGTCACTGCGGACTTAATAGAACGGAATTCTCTGGATGACCGCCTGGCTGGCAATTTGCATCTGTCCAACCATGTTAAAGGAAACATTTCAACTATGCACATTTTACAGTCTACAGACATTACCAGATGAAATAATTTGAGGGATTTATGATATTGACCGCAACCTGCATAATACAAAACCATGCTAAGTATGTATAGCCCGGGTGTATAGCATAGTCAATGTAATTATTGTCACAGGTATACATACTTGTACAGGCATTCACAGAGGGGCTAAATCCCTTTTCTTTCCAGGCTAGTAACCATAATCTCTGATGCCCCTATTCTGTATCATGTGCTTTATTTTATTATTGGAATCAAGCATGCGGTACTAAGTAGGTGTGATGGGTATAATGTAATTATGCCAAATGCTTTTACATTTTTTGTACATATGATGAGGCTTCAGAAGGAATCCTTGATTAATAATTTGACTCTAATGACTTCAAATAACCTTTGACCTTGCTCTCAACAATAGACCATTTGCGCGATCCCCGAAATGCATCTCGTATTGTGCCCATTTCCATCCGGAACTTGTACCAGCCTCAAGTCGGCTAAACACATACGGTTAAGAGCATAATGAGAATACCAGAAAACTTAACCTATCTGTGACGTTGCACTATAGTTGTGTAATCATCCGGCAGGTGACAAGTAGGGCACAGTTACGATAAAAAATATCACTTTTTGTCGTGAATTTCAACACCAGTGCCTCAATTGTTTTTTGTTCCTTAGATATTCTTCTACATTTTTGTAAGATTAACTTCATGTGAAAAGGTACTTTGTATTGTAATTTTAGGCACTGTTCGGCGACGCGAACGAACAACAATTTTTTTTTGTAAACACAACCTCTGTTACAAGTTCCCGGCTGGAAATGGGCACAATACGAGATGCATTCTGGGGATCGTGCAAATGGTCTATTGTGAACCACCAATAAAAGGAGCACCAAACAAATGTACTACTGGTCATTATCTATGAAAGAAATGGCGCAATCTTTCTTATTCCCCACTGGGGAAAAGTTATACCAATAATTGAAACAAAAACCTGTATAACATTTGACCTTGACACATGGACCCAATAAACATTGTCATTGATAGGTCTTCATATGAGGGTCCTTGGTCCAGGATGGATTGAAATCGGAAAAAGCACTTTTGAAAATAACGTTTTATGAGATTTATTCTGAGAAAACGGAATTGTCCACTGCAGAGAATGGGTTAAATGGCCCATTGGTCTCGTTCATTGTTTCGCTACTTTGCATAGAGCCCAGCCACCTTTCATTCACGTCATGTTGGCTTCCGGCCTCCGTTGAGCCAATGGGCTTCGGCATTCGCCCGGGCTTGGGCGTTTCCGCCATCCGTCGTGACATAGCATCAGATCTGCGTAGGAGAAGGTCATAGTTTTTAGTTTACTTGTCAATAATTGTTTTTTTTTTTTTTTAATATTACATGTACATTGTAGGTGTGTATTTATGGATAATTGATCTGTAAGACTATTGCCAAGGGCTTCAACTGTGTTCCTTCTTCCTTCATGTATGTTATATTAGTATATTCGCCATTCAATGTTTCGA
>JAMKCH010087997.1:31668-54509 GCA_023653785.1 Ophioderma brevispina
TAGTCCACAAGTTGAACTCATTATCATTATAAAAACTGTTTTGGTCTAATTAAGATAAACAATTTTGTGATCACACATATCAAAAATGTGATTGAGGACATTTTTCATGGAAAGACCCATATATAAAAAATTCAGATAGTATTATATAAGAGAAGATATCAGTAGCTTCCCACAATGCATTGCTTCCAATGGAGATTTCTGTACAGGTAGTCATGTGAATCATTAGAGATCAAACATTCTTAAAATGCAAGTTTGTAATCAATACTGTTAATTTAGCCATGTTTCACCCTTAACAATTCACATCAGAAGCTGTACAAAAACCTCCTTTGGAAGCAATGCATTGTGGGAAGATACTGATATCTTCTCTTGTATTATAATAACCAATTACTGCAAGGGGTCAGGGGGTCGTGCATGTACAATCAGGGGAAAACCTAGAAAGAGCAATGCACTACGACATGAGGTTCCGATAGCCCATGTGAAATGAATGGAAAATTATACCAATTAACGGAACCAGCAAAACGGTATAATGGAACAATGTCATGGATGTAAAATGTTGTGAAAAAATGTAATTTTGCCTTAAATGCATATTAGCAGTGTCAAGAGCACTAAAGAAGATGTCGGACCTTATCCACTGACATTTTTGCTAATGGACTATGATCTAAACGAGTTTGACAATTCAGGCACTGTTGTGCAACAATAAGCAACAACGTTTTTATTCCAATTGACCTCTGTGTCCCATCCCAGAATCCTCGATTTGGCATGTTTTACGATAGAGGGGTCCAAATCTTCCTGATTTTACATAAAATGTGTAATTTCAAGTAGGTCATGCTCCATGAGTTGAGGTATAGGAAAAGGTGGAGGTGTTACATTTTCAAAAATATTTTACATCTTTTAATGTATCATTAGAACCAAGAAAGGTATTACGCTGGTTTTTGTTTCAATTAATAGGTAATTTATTTAGCTTTAAAATGATAACAATTTCAAGTTTGTGTTATGTGTATTTTTGGAAATATCATAATTTGAATGTGTCAGTGTCAGGGGTGGAGGTGCATACGGATGAGGTACATACGGATGAGGTATGTGTTTTAAGTATTGGGATTTTTGATATTCAGGGCTTTTTGTTTTGCATTTATTTTGTACCATATCTTTGTAACCCAGCCATGTATTAAATAACAGCTCATTTTGTTTGGTATTTATGTGCCATTCATTTTGGCCCATACAACAGTTTAATCTATGATGACGGTTGCAATTTTGCTACCTTTTGCATTGTGAGGTAAGGTTTTTCCTATACAATGCTGTACAGTGTGTTATATATGTGCTCAAAGTTCTAAGTGACATAACTTTTTAAGTAATTATCCTACCCCAGCAATAGTATACATTTTCAGAGAGGAAATTTGATGAGGAATACAAATATGCCACCCTTCCTTCTGCAGGAGATTGATTTAAAAAGTTTTGACTGATGTTGTCCTGAAAAGGCAAAAAATTAAATACGTTTTTGAATACCCTGAAGCTTCAGTAAGGCAACATATTTCATTGTTATAAGTCCCCTTTTTTGAAGACTTATGCTGTCCCCTACACATCTCAAGGAGTTTTATCAATATAGGAATCACACCACTAAATAACTCCCCATAGACTTGTGTACATAATGACCTCTCACCAAACGTCGATTTCTCGGCTATAAAGCTACTGGTTATTTCAAAACTGGATTTTTTTGAAAGATTAGGACCATACCTCTTCAACAAAAATGAAAAAGTCATATGATGAAGGCTGATTTTTTGAGCTACAGAGCATCGAAAGATTTGCATGTTTTCAAAACGTCCACGCCTAGTTGAATGTTAGATTGTTACTAGATATTAAAATTGCACAGTTTCCCCAAACCCTCAGAAATTATTTAAAAAATGGCACAGACAAAATCTTTACCACCCAAATGGTTTGTTACTAGTCCACACATGATTAATTTCAAATTTCATTTAAAGACACAACTTATCAACATTTTGCGACTCTTCATTTAGGCAAGGGCCATATTTCGGACTCCAACACTGTCTCAGCACTGACATTGTCTGCTACACCTATTTTATTTAGTGGTGTGATTCCTATAAGAATTGAAGGTAACAAATTAGACTGTTACAAAATTTTGGACTTTTTACACCAAAATTTCACTTTTCCACGCTATAGGACACTTGTGGCACCCTGTATAATAACATAAAAGTTCCATATTTGTCTTCCTTACATTTTCAGCTTTACAACAAAATATCATTTTATAGGTATCTGAAAAACAATTGATGACTTATTCTCATTTAAGTGTAAAAACGTGTATTTATATTTTGTAGTTTCAAGCATGTAACACATTTTTCCCCCAACTCATGGCACATTATCAGTATCAAATATAATTTTGGGGGCTTTTTTGGGGGCATTTTTTTTCTTGTCCCCTGGCTAGAAGAAAAATACATCGGTCTTCAGACCGCTTGTGTCGCCTGCCGTCGCGGTTAGTGAATGATAGGCCTAACATGACCTTTGACCTTGACATGTGACCTTGGATCGCAAACAAATGAGGGTTTGCGTGTAAACTCCATAAACCAAGTTTGGTTCCAATTGAACCTCAACTTTTCAAATTAGGTCAATTTTACATTTTCAGCCTATTTTACAACTTGACCTCACATGACCTTTGACCTTGGTATGTGACCTTTGACCTCATCAACAAATGGGGGATGCCATGTTGCACCTGTGACCCAAGTTTGGTTTAAATCCAACAAAGTATGAGGATATTACAGGCAAATGTTAACCCTTTTTCACAACAACAGACATCAACAGACATCAACAACAACAACAACAACAACAACAGACATGAACAGTAGACAAAGTGATCCCTGTGTGTCTTCCTGCCTTAGGGCAGGCGTCACAAAATTTTTGGCAAAAATCACCAAATTCGGCCAAAAATTTGGCTACAATATGGCCATCAAATGTAACATTAGCAACAGGATGATTTTTGACCTACTTTTTGTGAGAGGATTTTATTTTTTGATAGCCATATTATGTACTTTAGGTCACTTATTCATATCAAGCCAATTTTCAAAATCCTGTTTTCAGATCAATTTTTACAAACAAAATTCTGGGGTTTTTTTGGCGAATGTTACATTTGACTAACGAAAATGGGAAAATGATGTCCGTCAAAAAGTGTAACATTCACCCCTCAAAAAGTCATATCTTGGACAACTATTTGTTAAGGCAACTCAAATTTCTACCAGATTTTGCTTTTGTGAATTTCGTAAGTAGGTAAAGTGGTCAAACAAAAATTGTACTGAAAAATGTGTTTTCTAGATAAGGCCAAACTACTGGACTCCTCTCTCATTGAACATGCCAATTTTATTGTGCTGGGATGGGTCATGGAGGTCAATTGGGATATGAACAAGAGTGCCTGAATTATCTAACTTGCTTCTTGGAACAGGAAATGTAATGGTCTAGAAAACAGTTATGAGCAAAATGAGAATGAAATGTAATTTGAGATTTTGCCTGAACTGTTTGACCTTTCTGTGCTTTTATAGCACTTTTTGCAAGTGACCCAACCAAGGTTATTAAAGGCTGACTCAGAGATTTCAAAATTTTTTGTCGTAGTGCAATTAGGCCAAAAAAAAAATGTTGTATTGGAGTAACAATAAATTTTCAAATAGGGTAGGGTAGGGTGGGTGGCTTTTTTTTTTTTTAATAATGCATTATTACCGTATTCGACCTATTTAGCGACCCGGGCGCTTAAGTCACTCGTTTTAGGGGGACGCTAATTTAGGTACACTTGCGTAAGTTACTTTTGACCGCAAAATCCCCATTAGAAAGTTTTAACTACATGCCTGCTACACCTAACTTCTATGTAAGCATTGGTACATTTTATAGCCTTCACATTGCTTTAACTTACCTTTAAATAATGGAAATTTTTTAATGAAAATGTTAGCAGAATAGTATCCAGAGTAGATAACAATATCATTTGTCGCTTGTATCGGATGCTTCCCAAGTGAGCACACTCGCGTTAGTATGCAAGTAGTTGTCGCCACGCCCAAGGAAGATTAAACCTGAAAGCCGCAGCAGAAAAATCCGAGAATCCGTCAGTCTAGCAAAAGATACGCAGCGCAATTGAGTGTAGAAAAAATGTCCCGCTAAACCTGATGTATGATCTGTAATTGTCGGCGAACATTATACCTAGATTTAAAATATGATCAAAGAGAATCGGACAAATTAAACAACCAAAATGAAACAACAACAGAGAACTATTTTAGTACAACAGCCTCACCTTTCACAAAATGGTAGGACCAAGTTAGATATGCAATGGGGAATTCCCTAACTCCGACAAACATGTGTTCCATCTAGATATGTTCTGCATCTTCAGTTTCTGGAAAGGGCCTGGCGATTTTGTTTTGTGTGGCATCAAATAATACGTAGCCTATATCACGTACCCCAGGCGTTTCTTTTTGTATTCACACTGTAACGGCTGTAAGATGTGTAATTATTAGCTCCAGCAATCGTCAATTAATAGGTTTTATTATCCGTAAGATAAACCAAAATGTTGAAAATTTCATCAGAAAATTGTTTCCCGCCCCTACAAAAAATGGTATAACCAAAAATTAGCAAGGAATGCCGACGGCCAGGTGCAACAATTCCCCGAACATTTCATCATGTTCATGATTCAGTCACTCAGCACAGTGTGAAGTCGCTAGGGCGGGTTAAGTAAAGTTGAGTGAGATGAAGGTCAGTGTCGTACGTTCAGAAAAACATAGTACCGGTAATTATCGTGTCACATCTTTCAAAATTTTAATTTGGAAATCTCAACGTACAGCATTATTGGGAGTTGAATTTCATGAATGAGTGAACGGGAACTTTATTTTGCATTGTATTTAGGAAGGTCACGTCGCAAGTTTCATCATCATGCTCTTGGAAAAACAGGTATTTGTAGTACTACGTATGATAATAATATAACACGTCATAATGAATGTCGAATGTGATTGGCCAAAGATAATTTACGTGTACCAGTTCGGATGCATGATTGACAGATTTCGCTGTACATTCACCATCGGATATAGCTAGTACGCGACTCGCAGCAGGTCTCAAAGATCCAATTTTCTTAATGTTGACATCAAAAACATTCGTGAAAATAACAATGAAAGACTATATAAAACACGGACAGATTGCATTTTTAGATTTGTTGGCAACTTTTGATGCCCAAAACAGTGTCTAAAACATTTGAGAGCCACGTTTAAACAGTTAAAGCAGCACTGGCACATTTTCACAAAATATGAAATTTCTTCAATTTGCTCTCAAATGATAGTCTAGGCCATTGGAAGAACAGAGATATAGTTTACACATAAAAATAACATACCCCAAAACAGATAGGGACATTGATATGAGGATAAAGACATCTAGGTAATTTGTAGGCCAACTTTTAAGTTTTCCATAACTTTAATCAACAAATGTGTATATTAAATGAATATTTTTGACTCATACTCACTGATATTAAAACCACAAAGGTTATAGACCGATCAAACAGTGTGCATAGCGTGGGAAACATGCATACGGCATGCGTGTTCTTGTGTTAAACGCCATTTTCGCAGTCTGCTGAATTTAACGTCACCGGCGACGTTAAATTATAAAATCGTTCTGTTTACCCATAATAAGGAAGCTGATTTGGTCTTAATCATTTCGGGTGAGGGCTTTTGTATATAAAAGCCTTACAACCATGCAAAAATATCGATTTTGAAAAATCTTGAGGGCGCACTATTTTTCAAATGTGCCAGTGTCTCTTTAATGATTCCCTAAATTGATAATGGCACATGCCGTCGGTTTACCCCCAATCTTTTAATCCCCAGCAAATCTAAAACTCCTTATTTCTTGAGTCTACCAGCTACCTTGCCGTGTCTCCTAATTTTGATCAATCTCTCCTTTCCATTTAACGCCGAACCAGTATAATGTTGGATATTTCCCAGTACAAATGCACAAACACGCCGTCGGATGACGTCCGCACCACAGCAATTGCATGAATAGCCATCTTGATTTCTTCCAATATACTTGATATATCGCAGCATTGGCTACAGTGTGGATGTGTATTTACCATGTTTACAGGTGTTAATAGGGGCAATTCCACCGTCATGGACGTTTAACCATTTGCCCACCCTCTCTGTATTCAAAATGTATCACATACTTGAAAGCTAAGGAATTTAATTTTATTTATCGGTACTGATATGTAACATATAATGTTAACAAGAACATCAAACATCTAGAAAGCTATAGTTCATTAACAAGAAAATAGTTTCAGAAGTCGGCGTCATGGACGATACGAAATGGAAAGCAGTTTTTTGGACATCATTTTATAACCAAACTCTCTGAAGTTGTAATCTCAAGTTTCATTATTCCTGTTTGTAATTTTGAACTATGTAACACTTGAATTTAACTTTGAATTAATAAAGGAAAGCCCTTCTTATAATATAGAAAATCTTGCAAATGTATGTCATGGATATTACATTTGTGTAAATGTCATGGAACTTACATACTTGAATTTTCAACCTTCGCTCATTCAAAATGTGATAACCCATAGATTGTTATTGCAATTGTTTATCAGTTTGTTTGATGCCATAGAATCTATTTTGAAGGTTACATGAGCTTCATAGTACTGTGGTATTATTTAAAAAACCATTTTAGGTCAAACCTGGGATGAGGGCGCTTTTCTATTTTTTCACACCCGGCTTTTGAAAAACATACTCTTACATATGCCACTATAAAGGAAACCAATCTGTGACAGGCTCACAATTTGGAGCTCTATCTTTTATTAGTTTGCGGCACATTAGTGGAATATTGCCATGAAGGTGCCCAGGGAAAAGCAACCGGGGCAATGCCCGGGGCCCCGGGACTAACATTCGATGGGAGTATTTCCAAGAATAACTTTAGGCCTACTCCCACAACCACAGTGTATAAAAAAAAAGAAGGTGAACTATGATGTCTTCCAGGTGTTACCCGTGTGGAAGTTAGCGTATTTAAAAAAGTTGCGAAAAACTGATGTAAAGCGCCCTCGTGGCCCAATGCTGACCTAAAATGGTAATTTTTCAGAATTCTTATTAGCAAAATGTCATGAAAACGTCAAGAACAGATTCTCTGACATCAAAAACATATTTTTAAACATTACCATTACAAACATCCCATAATGCCCATTTATGGGGGTGTTTAAATGTGTAACGTCCATGACGGTAACGTCCATGACGCTCATTAGCATATTTCTAATTAGTATAATTATTTTTTTCACATGTTATATCTCCATATATGTACATTAACATTGTATACTAGATATGATTATAATCAATTGCATGGTAGTGTAGTTACAGGAAAAAATAGTATAAAACGTCATGGACGTTACATACATTTCGTGGAAAATCAGAAGTAAAATTTGAAACTCAAAGAGCGCCCTCTAGATAACTGCATTTGATTTAAAAGTGTAAGTTATAAAAAGTTACCTATCTTGGTATTAGGTTAAGAAATGAATACATTTCAGTGGTCAATATTCATAGATACAGGACTGAAATATTTGACAGCACCAATTTTAGTAAAAATTGCAAAAATCTGTTGTTCGTAAATACATTTTTTCCAAAAACCATAAAAAATAAAAACACTGAAAATTCAATATTAGAATGCAGATTTATACAGATAAGGTATCTTTCTTCCATGTTCAATGTAAATTGTTGCATTAAAATGAATTTCAATTTTTAGGCTCAAGGGGACATTGCCGTGGAATTGCCCAAATATAACCTTGAAAAGTGTAAATATTACCCTGAGAAATACACCGGAAGATACTAGTACAAATAAACAAAAATCGGGACTAAAAATGGAGTCAGAGCAGTGAACCTCTCCGAAATAGAGGGGCGGTTAATTGAGACATGATTTGCAAGTCGGCAATGGTCCGAGGGGGCGCGTATAAGGGGAGGGGCGCTAAATAGGTCGAATACGGTACATCAAATCATCACACATAGTCTATGTAATGTTATTAATATTGATACTTTTAACTCTTATTATTGAAAATCTTAAAGAGAAGTTGCCAAAGTTACACCAGAACACAAAAAATATTGAGAAAATCGGTTAAAAATCAGGGTAAAAACAACTTGAAAAATAAGATTTTTGAAAATCAATAAAAAAAATTAGGGTAGGTATACTTTTGTACCGGGCTTGATTTTCAAAATTAGGGTCGGGCAGGTTACTCCAATACAACAATTTTTTTTTTGGCCTTATTAGGAATGCTTGACGAACTAAAGACAGCCACCCAAAATGCCCAATTTCAAAATTTGAGATGAATCAGATTTTTCATTTTCATGCAGTAAACATTTATGTAAGTATAGTATAACAGTCCCATTCGACACTGTGTTTTAATACAAATTCGGCCGATCCGGAATTTTAAAACAAAGCAGTGATTTTTTATATGAAGGTCATTGATCACAGCTGTTTGACCCCATGCAAATTGTCTCTTATTTTTAGAGCAATTTTTTATCGCAGTGGCAAATAAGTAGGGGATTGAAGACACTATTACTCTGCAAAAATCCGCAAAAATCCACTTGCCAAGAAAGAAACCGAATTGTCTTATAGGCCTACAAAGGTCAGAATTTAAATGTTATAGCACCCTCTATATGGCCATTTCCCATAGAGAGACGTGTTAAACTAGATTTTTAGGAAAAATCAAATTTGCCCGCAATGAAATTTGGTAAAATTTACACAGGATGTAGTCAGTGGTATAAATAATCCAAATTAGTTGTCAAAAGTGGGCCGCCGTTGATATTTTTTGCTTTATTCTGATTTTGTCATAATAAATGAGACTTTCAAACAGCTGTGTGATTTGAGCTTAGCTATGTTGACAAGCATTATGTTTTTGCAAAAAAACACATCAGAAAATTGAGGGTGCCATCCTATATCTCCGAATCAGCCTTTAAGCAATGGCGCTGTTCATTACGATAATAATGTTGTGAAGAAGCTTGATTGTGAAGCAGTGGATCGGTACATGTCAAACTCAAAGCCAGCAGGGCATCATTATCATCCAACTCTCAGTTCTTAAATTGTTACAAAAGTTTGCCAGTATGCATCACATTCACATTTGCAAGTTCACACTTACATCTTGGAGGAATTCAATGCATGAATGACAACAACAACGTGCAGCAATCCTCGACTGAATAGCTTATTGAATAGGGCTTTGCAATATGCATTGCTTCTACCATTAAAACTGCAGGTTTGTTTCCCACGGTACTTGATGGGGAGCATGAGCAAGTGACAGTCTCTCATATTATCAAGTAGAGAACACAATAGACATAAATCAGAACAAGCACCTATAAAAGACACTATCAGTGATTTACCCAAAGGAGTGAAATATTTGAAATTTGCAGGATCAGCTTAAAAGGATAAGTCTACAGAATTTCAAGTTATTTTTTCCATCTGAAAAATTGCTAGAACAGGAAGAAAGCTGAAGATATGACTTCTACAATTACGTATTGTCCGTAAGGACTGTAATGACTTAAAATATCCAATCCAATTTTGTCCTTAGGCTGCTTTTGTAGTTTTGTTCTTATAACATTAACTTGCAAGTTGCATGGTATAATAGGATACCTAAACTTGTTACAAACAAGCAAAAATCTTATTTTTGATGATTTTTTTGTTTTTCTGATTAAACAAATCACTGATAGTGCCTTTGACTTGAGGGTGCTTAATTTAAAGCAATAACAGCACATTTTTTGAAGAGCACCTCCAATTTTCAAAATTTGATATTTTTGATCAGTTATGTTGGTAATTGTCTAGGAAACTACACCTGCGAACGAGAATGTTCAAAAATGCGTATTTATCATAAAATAAGCGATTTTGTAATTAGAATTGGGATCCCAGATTGTACTTAACGGCAGAGCTGGAAATGCTTAAGTTTATGTCCGTCCATGATGAAATAGTGCCACCTCAAGAAAATGACCAATAACTTGACTTGCCTGAACCAATAAAACGACTAATGGACGAGTGTAGATACGTTCGTGGCGCTATTTCCCGGCTATTTCATATTGGAAGGCCGTTTCCAGCAGCCGTTGAATTATCGGAGATCTCTGATATTAATAATTTTAATTACAAAATTTCTTCGTTTGCGACATTTACTTAGTCTTAGACATTTTCGAGCTTAACCATTACCAGGTATAGTTTACTAGCCCGTTACCAATGCAACCGTGTAAAAATCTTAAAATTTTTTGAATATTGGGGCGCTCTTCAAAAAATGTGCTATTATTGTTGGCAGAATACTAAAATTCATCTCAATTATTCCTCTTGTCTTGATTTGCCATTCAGCTTGATCAAGCATCTCTCAATCATAATTGTTATTTTATCCACCCGTCATGCCCGTCCAAGGCACCATATCACGCATCAGAATTATAGAAAGCAGGTACCAAACGAGACTTCGGCTTGCCAACATGCAAACTTTATTCCGTATCGACCAACCAAACCTAAGTAGAAATAAATCAAATTTCAAAATTAATTTCATAACATAACAAATTGGTGTTCCCTGGATAGTATACTATCCTGTTATATTACATGTCAACCACATCTCTCAGATTAGAACTAGTGAAGATTTTTTGAAAGAAAGATTTGGAAAAGCAAGCCGCTACCTACCATCCAAAGTTGCCGCCAGTAAAAACAGGAACCAGAAGTGTTGCTAACTCCCCTACCCATTGCATTTGGGAGTGCGAGTTGCCAAGCGCATATAATTTTTCACCTACTGCGTGTCACAAAATGTGTATCGATGTTGCATGTGTAACAAGCCTCTGGGCTTCCCAGTGTATCATTAAAATCGGCCGACAATCCAATTTTCGCTGGTACACATAACAAAAACGAACGATTTGTCGGACCATTGAGCAGTTATAATTTTCCGACCTCGCCGAGGTCAATTCCCCTTGTGCAAAATGGAAGAATTTAGTATTCTGCCACAGGCTCCGAATTCGGCAACGTTAACGGAATAAACCGCATGTAAAGGTGCCGAATTTTAAGGGTGGCAGAATACTAAAATTCATCCCAAACGTATTAGAAAACTTCGGAGTGTTGTGGCATTACTACTGTGTTAAAAAGGTCCACACGTGTCCTTAGCAACTACCCACAAGCGGACCCATGTGGCAACGTCTACTCGTGACGCCATTTGGGAAAAGGAAAATATTTTATTATGATCTTTGCATTGCTAAACTATCTAAACACACTAATGCCTGACGATGTTCATGGATGTCTAGGACATCATTTTTATCGATGATTCCCTTGGGGAAATCAACGACAGAGGGTAATTTTCGGGGTATTTTTCCATCGGCTATTCATGGGCTGGGACGGTAAACTAATACCAACAGTATGCTTTAAATTACGCTGGGGTGGCCTGTGCCTTGGGTTTCGGCTTATGGCTCAGTGTGAGACACCATAGTCTCAAGGAACCAGCGTAGCTGTAAATGCAATGTGCATATGCGCACAGCAGTGGATACTTGTCCACGCAATAAGATTCATCTGAATCACCCCCTTGGCCCCCAAATGATTTCCCGCTGCACATTTTATGCGAGGGGGCCGAGGGAGTGATCAAGATTCTCTTCTTGCCTTGTCCACACACCAGCATGTTGAATTAAAATGGCGTATTGTCCCCCAATTTTCCTTCGATATACGTCAATTTTTATCAGCTACAGCTACCTGTTTTTATATTTTATACAACAGCACAAAATCAATGAAAATAAGGTGGTAACCAAGAGGTGGTTGAGATATGGTCAAGGGTTTTCTGCAGCCACGGCACCAAATGCTAGAAGTCAGGACTACCACCGCAGTGAATGGGCTGGGTCTAGCCTAGGGCAGGGTCTGAAAAAGGGGTGGGGGTAAAAGTATGCAAGTAGTTGTTTTCTTTTTCGGAAGTTCCCTCACGAATTTTATAGTACTGGACAGTTTTTGGCGGGAGGGAGTCCGCCCTCTATTAACATAGTCCAGTCTCAGTTTTTGATGGGGAAAGAACATACAAGTGATTTTTAGGCCTCCTATATTTATTATTAATTACACACACACACAACACACACCCATACACACATATACATACACACACCCCACGCATACATATAATGTACACACATACACACACCCACATTTTTATATTTAAATAGCCTATAGGCCTATAAAACTCATCTGACTTTTTGTTCAACCTGGTTTTTTTCACGCCAATGGACGGCCACATAACATTTCTTTCGGCTTAGAAAATCAGTTGTAGCCTAATATCTGTGAATGATCGATAATATATAGCTCATATCAATGACGTCATATTTTGTTTCAATCGACATCGTTATCACTTGTGCCAAGCACGTGATGAAAATTCATGCACGCAAAACTTCACGTTCCGCCCACCGGCGGCTGCGGTCGGTCCCCGTGTGAACATCCGGTTTCCAAAATTTCACACGAGGTAAAGCCCCGACGTCCATTTTATTTAACCCTAACAGCCATCGCATGGTCAGACAACCAAAAAACTTGTGTATGACCGTTAGGATTGTCTTTTGAAGCAGATCATGAACTTATAATAGTAGAAAATAGGGGGGGGGGGGGGGTGTTACCTCTATTGGAATACATTCGAATACCATTCGCTCGGAGTAATTTCACACATTTTCGAGAATAAACTGGCGCTTCAATGGCAATCCTAGTACTTTTGGCCATCGTCTTCGACCCAGAAATCGAGTCACTTTCAACCTTCCTATTTCCATTATTATAATTGAAAAACATTTTAAAATTCCAAAAAAAACAACAAACCCCTCCCCCCCCCTCCCCTTTCCCCGCCCCCCCTCCCCCCTTCCTTTTTTTCTCCCCCCCCACTTCATTTGATTGCCTATAAACCCTTCGTCTCGCCCATGTGGCCAGTCTCTCTGTGTAGAATCCTGTTTTATCCCTCCCTATTAAAGGCCGTTTTTAATGATAATACTAACAAACTTTTCAATGAACTATCGCAAAGTTGACCACTACTTGAATTTTCGAATAGCTGCGGCTGTCTTAACGGATTCCCCTGTTGTCTGCTCCAATTTTTCAACGTGAATGAAGGTAAGACGCCACCCTCAGCGGGTGCCTGATTTCCGCTACCGAAGTACCTCAATTACCTCGCATGCTCGAATGAATGATCATGCGTGGATTTGTTTTTCCATGTTACGAATAACCACATTCTCTCAATAGAGGTCTCCCTTCAAACCAAAACCTGTGATCGGTCAACTTCTTAACTGTTTAATCCAGGGAAAATGCGAAATTTGAAATTTGAACCCTAAACCCTCATTATGAAGGGAAAACAAAAAATAACCTAATCCTTTGTACATGAACAATCATGTAGTGATAGGCAGGATTTTGTAAAATTGCTGCCTAAATACGAAAATCCTTCTCCATGTTGTAAAAATGACCCTTGCCAGCATAGTCTATGGCTTATGCCACTGTGACTGTGACTGGTGTGAGTCTGTGTTCTTCACACTTTGTTTTCGCGTTGCTCACATTCAACTCTCATTTAAAAATGGCTAGCCATTCGATGGACATAAGTCACTAGAAGAACTGTTCCACATCTTGTAATCCAATGCAAATCTCTCGAAACAGTCGATACAACGATTTACAGCATGCACAATTAGTCCATTCACATGACAAGTGGGATGAAGGAAACATCGAGGTCAGAATTTTAGGTCAGAGTTCAATATTAGGTCAACTTTGTAACGGTCCGTCAAATACTGTTTCCTGTCAAATATAGCGGAATAAACAAATTTTGTTTTTAATTTGAAATAAGATATATTTGTTTTTTATTAATAATTTTACCATATTAGTGAAAAAATGTATCAAAGATTTGATATTAATTGTACAACCTTCACACTATTGTAAGATTGGTTATGTTTCCTCCCTATTTTTGCACGAAGGGAACGAAGTTTATTATCCAGGGTCGCGCCCTCTGCTGATTGAAACGATTCGCGATGTCAGGTTGCAAAACGAAGAAAGAAGGGTCTCGAAATTAACACTTTGTTTCTTGTATGTAAATATTTTGTCTTTAATCGGGTTAGAGGATATCACTCAGACGAATACTAGAGCATTTTGTATAAAACAGGTAGTTGTTACTTTCTTTGATGTTTTTGTAATACAAAAGAATAAATAAATGCCTGTCCAGTGCATGTTTTGTTCATCTTGATCTTGCACTGCTTGTTCATATGTTTGTTGAATTGAGTTCATGTTGATTGGTGGTCTGCATTACATGACATGCATGATGTTCATCATCCAATCCATAGTGGCCCTGGCTTTCTCTGGGCCATAAGTTTTTCTTGGACATAACATAGCCTATGTTGCAAAAAAATTCAAGTTCAATGTTTTCTTCCTTTACAATTACATGCCATTTCTGGCTAGGCAAAGGGATATTCCGCACGACCGTCAAAGGCGTCATCGGAAGAACTCGCGTCGGGTACAAGCGCTCACAATCGGGCGATGTCGCCGATTCTGACGATGTCGCTCAATTGGCGATTTTTCCTCGCCAAATACGGCGAGGTTTGCTATTTTTAGATAAATTCAGTGAGATCACAAAGAGGTATGTGACAAATTCCCATTCACCGCAACGCCAAAGTCCCAGCCTCGTTTTCGTTTTGTTCACTCCGGCCGAGTTCGGTCGCCGATCGATAAAGATCGCTGTGGGGTAACCCCCAAAAATCGTGTTTATTTACTTTGGAGCTATTTTAAGAAAGTACACATGTTTTGATGACGTATCACAGGTCGGCCATCTTGAAAAATCGTTTGCGCCATCAGAAAGTCCTGCAAAATACGCACGGTCTACTGAAGTTTGTCCCTCTTTCCCGATGAATTTGGACCTTAAATATCTTCAAAGTCGTCCTCTATTCCAGTGAGGTGGACTAGATCCCTTTGCTAGCTATGATGAATTTTCTGTTTGTTATTTGTTTTATTTAAAATGTGAAATTTGAAAGAAATTGATCGATGCGAAGTGCGTTTTATTCGCTCCCCAAGTGCATGTCAATACAGGTGTACACGAATTAGCATACATTGCACATGAATCACGCCTCTCGATAGCGAAAAATTACCCAAGTACAGTGCCGTATTTCATTATGATACCATCATTTTTATTCATTACAGATTCTGACGATTTGGTAATATTTATAGATCTATAAACATGTAGTAATTTGGGTGAACATCTATTCATAATTCATGATTTTGGATAACGAAATGGTTACAATACTAAACCAGTGAAAAAAACTGTCTGCTACTCCGTGGTCACATGACCATGATACCGATTCCTGATTGGCTTAGAGGCCGTGTTTTGCTAATTTAATTGTGGATAATTTGGTTATTTGAAATATCTGCTTCTTGTATAAAACAGGTTCAAGTGCTTTTTATTATTATTTGTTTATTTATTCATTTATTTCTTTAAATTAGGCCTAATATTTAATTAGGGGGGGGTGGGGGGGGGGGGGGGGGGGGGGTGCTATAAGTTGATGTGAATAGTTATAAAATATAAATATTTGAACCTCACTGTTATGTTTTTCTATCAGTGACCATCACTGAAGGTGAAACCTTCCTAAAATATTTTAAACCATGAATTCAATCACAATTCTCTGAGTTTATGCAAAAAAATAACCTTCGAATGAAACATTAAAAAAATAATACTGTGAAAATTTCCCATTGCACAGTACATCATAAATACACGCTTACTGTCACTGTCAGCATACTTTATTTTGATACAAAAATGTATTAAACCTGATATTTACCCTTCAATAACACACCTCGCTGAACAGTTTCATTAACATATTGGTTTATATTTTAGTCAATCATAGAAGAAATACAATGTAATTTTAAAATTTTGCAAATAAGGCATTTCTGTACTACGAGGCCAGCCATCTTGGATTTTTGCGGCCATCTTGGATTTACTTTTCACCCTTCTGAAATACTCTGGAGACATAAATATTGCTTACTTATTCAATCATTGAAAATACATGTATATACAAGCATTTCGTAATACTTGGCAGCCATCTGGATTTTGGTGGCCAGCTGGCTTTGGAAGCCATATTGGATTTACTTTTCCCTTCTGCATACTCTGGAGACATAACATAATTGCTTCTTCATTCAAGTCATTGAAATACATGTATATATCAAGGCATTTCTGTATACTGGCCGCGCATCTTGGATTTTGGCGGCCATCTTGGATTTGGGAAGCCATCTTGGATTTGGAAGCCATCTTGGATTTGACTTTACCCTTCTGGTAACATTGTAACCCTGGGGACACAACATCCCTAGTTATTTACCTGTAATCATTAAAATGTTTATTCTTTGATACATTTCTTAATGCATGGCAGCCATCTTGGATTTTGGCAGCCATCTTGATTTTTGGCGGCCATCTTGGTTTTACAAGATGCGTAAGACAACTTCAAGTGTAATCTAAATAAATTTTGTTGAACCGAGATCCTTAATTCTACATTTTTTAAAGGAAATTAAGGTTATTTGACTTAAGAATGTAATATGACAGTTTAAAGGAATTCTTTCTTTCGGTCATCAATCTAAATATGTATTCCTTTTGTTTTCTATGTTTTATAAAAGACACAATTTTAGCCCAAGAGCGTGCCTGTTTTTCTCGTCTATAACTTTCTTATTATTTGACGTAAAATTATCATCTTGGTTCATTGGAAGCTTATTTTAAGACCTTTCTTATGGAAAACATTTCAGTAGTATTAACAACTTTGAAATTTTTGTCACATAGCTCACAAAGGCAAAATGATTCTTCACAAAAATTATTTTGCCAATTAACTTTAGATACAATATCTCAAGCTCGCGGGCCAGGGTTTGATTTAGAGTGGTTTTAAATGCACAAATGCATGTAACTTTGACTGTGTGCATGAAGAATTCCCCTGTGCATGTAAAATTTTGTATTTTTCAAGCCCCTTTTGAGGAAAATCAAGGTTGTGCCTGTAATTTTCTTTTTCTAAATCGACCCCGTCAGCGACAGCGGGTCAAAAAAATTTTCAAAATCGGGGACGTTTTTCTGCTACAGAGGTAAAGTTGGAATTTTTTTAGAGAAAAAATCAAATTTTGGATACTCACATTGGCCATAAAATCACCCCGTTTCATCATCGACTTCAGGGAAACCCCCAGTCACCATCTTTAAATACAGTCCCGAAATGAGTGATTCAGTCGCTTTGCATATGATTTCATCCAACTTAACCTCATATCGGGGATCAAAGGTTTAAAGCAATAACTTTCAAAGAATTGACGGAAGAATTTTACATCGCGGTGCGTATTAAAAATAATCTGAATGTGCAAGCAGGTAGCTTCTGCACATGCGCAGTAGGCCAAAAGAAAGCTCTGCGCAGGCTCTGCCCATGTGCAGTAAAAGCAAATATGGCGAGGCACATACAAAAGTGCTACTGGAAATAATCCAGGCACTTTCGGTACGATTTATGCACTTGAACTTGGATTTTTACAAAAATCATTACTGACGAATTAAAGGTAGATAATATGACTATAATCCGAAGTTTTTAACAGAAAAAAAAATGGTGATATGAGTTTGTTATGGTGAATATCGCCCAATTCGCCGTAGTCGCTCAATTGGGCGATCGCCTGATTGAGCGCTTGGTCCCGACTGCTCGTTCACTATTCGTAGGACAGTCGTGCGGAGAAGAATGCTCTCGCGATCCGCACGACCGCTGAACGTTTTACACGACAAAATCCATGCAGGGCTGTCAAAAAGCCGGAGATGGCAAAACTCCCAAATCGCGGTCTTTGCATAGTCTTGCCTGCCCCTGACTTATTTACTAATCTATAGAGGTTTAGAGTAGACCTACTTGTTCATTTATCTTTTTAAAGTTCCAAGTAAAAATAAACGTGTTTCACGTTCCCGATTTGAAGATTCTTCAAGTTTTTTTGTAAATTTCAGTAACAATTTGCTCTGAAAAAAATAAATGCACCGAGTTGCTCATTGGGCATATAAGAGCAAAAATGGTTGAATATGGAAAGAAAGAAAAATGGTGAGAAGGAAAAAAAGAAAAATATACGGCACCGTGGGGTTCGAACCTACGACCATGTGCTCAAGGGTCCATATCTTTCTGATGAAGCTAATCGGCATTACGACAGGTCAGCATTACACTGAATAATGATACATTGTCATTTTTGTCTCTGCAATTTATTCTATTAAAACTGATCAACCTAATATAATAAAGTGCCTTCAACTGCCGAGTACTGTTAAGTGGTGTGAAATGTTGCATTAAAACGCTGCCAACTGCAGTAAATTGATGAGGACTTTATAAATCTGGTATGAATAGCTTCGTTGAAAGATTTTTTTACATGAAAAATATAACTTGGAATTGTTTTGAGTCTCGCAATACGGAATTATATCTTGTGTATCTGAAATGATGCATTCACAATTCCGTCGAATTCGCAGCTTTTCCGCCCGCTGCCCTTCAGCCTCAACGCTAATAGTCCCCTGTTATGCTAGTGTGTACGCGGCTGATACGGCACATGCTTTGGGTCCGAGTTACAGGTGAAAATAACGAATAATGTTTGGGCAGTGATTAAATTTCACAATTTTCTTTTAATGCTAAAATGTTAGTCTTCTCATTATTGACAGTATATGGCTAAATTATGTAATTTGATGTTTAATTGAGTGTTGTCTGCAACTAAAACGTCAGGACATTGAACATAGCTTTTTTTTTTGAATGAATGTATAATTGGGTTGCATCTTTGGGTACAAACCATAATCTCTGTATATATTAGTATTAATTATTATATTATAATTATTGATTATTATATTATTATTATTGCTGCATAATTAATTATTATTAGTAATCTCATTATTTATTATCATTAACATTATTAGTCTTCTTTTATCTTCTTCCTAGCATTGAAATTATTAGTATTAAATTTTGATTATTATTATTATAATTCTATTAATATTGATTCATTATTATTATTATTATTATTTGCAATCCAAGATAACAATTTACTTTTTCATTTCTATAATGAAGAGGTTTAATTCTCATGATGTGACAAAATCCTTTGATACATTTAACTACCAGTTCAGAAAGTATTAAGGGCATGGGCCGATGTTCTTGGACAATAATGCGAGAGTTCTGGAAGCTGTAATTTATTATAATGACCAAATCAAAATTATGTTTTCACCATTTTCATTTGATATATAGTTTGACAATAACAGGGTACACAAATAGGTAGCTGAGCCATACTTTTGACATAAATGCTTAAATAAACCATATGCCATGGGAACCACTAGAAACATCCCCGGATGTAGCGACGTTTGGACAGCTGTAACTTCTTAACCAAAAGGTCAATTTCAATTCTGCTTTTACCATTGTGTTTCTCTAAATGAGAGCTTTAATTTAAAGACACTATCAGTGATTTGCTAAATCAGCAAATCAAAAAAATCATCAAAAATCAGATTTTTGCATGTATGCAACAAGTACAGGTATCCTAACATACCCTGCAAATGATAAGACCAGAAGCAATCTAATAAGGACAGAATCTGAGATTTTAGTCATTACTGTCCGAACGGACACTTACTACAACACGTAATTGAATGGAGAATCGTATCTTGGAACACTGCCGTTTTCTTCCTTTTCTGTCAATTCTACAGCTGGAAAGGTAACTTATGAGAATTCTACAGACTTATCCTTCATTTTGAAGCTATTCCTGCAAATTTCAAATATTTTTCAAATCACTGATAGTGTCTTTAATATATAACTTTCCTATATTCAGAGAAAAAGTGGATTTTGGGTTTTATTGCTAAATTTAGCCGTTGGGGGTGTATGCTCCCTTGAGACCGACACTTCCGGTATGCGCAAATAGTGTCCAGTTTGGATTTGTGACCATTGTCTTCCATTGAGTGTGACTTTTTCATATCCTAATGAACACAAATACTTACTATCATCCCATGCGAAGTATCTTTGAAGTTTCTTGATTCCTCGCAGGCTTGTTGATGGTGCCAACTCGGCCGTATTTTTAAGATAAATGATACAATGTCTCGTGAAGTTGAAGAGTTGGGTCGTTGAATTTGATACAGCGTCCAACATGTCCAAGATGTGTACCCGGATGTGTAGTCGCTGGCACTAGGTTCTTATCGTTTTTAGCTCCTTTAGTCGACGTGAAGGTCCAAATGTGAAAGACAACACACACCAGCAAAACGTTCGCCCCGCCCGCATGACTTGATTTACGAGTCCGAAAATGACCTCATTGCCAGTGTCATATATCATACACTGTTACCCGATGTTTTACTGTTCTTATCATTAACTTAGTAATGAACATTCGTACCACAGCAATTTCAAACAAAGCAGCCAAATATGGAGGAACAGCTGAACTTTATAGAGGGCGTTACTTTGTTAAACAACATAGTTTTTCCTTTACTGTTGTTAAACCCTCATTTACACAATGCTAATGTAAAGTAGTTCTGGAAGATCAATTAAATCGTGTGTAACAGTAAAACATACGCATTACTGCGGGTTTGTTTTGTTGATTGGTAGGCACTAAACGCTGTACAATTAAAACGAGCGCAGCCGATAAAACCCAGCTGCGTGTGGAACTGCATGAAGTAGCATGGCATGGCAATAACGCGCGTAATCAAAGTGATATTGATGTAGGCCTATATTTATTTATTTTTATATATATTTCTATATAATTTCTATTGATATATTTATACACAAATATATATTTGTGTATTATATTCATATAATATATATATTTATTATATATATATATATAATATATTATATATGTATAAAATATATAAATAATTATTGTCTACACAGATCAGCTAGGAGCTGGTACCCAGGGTTTCACGCCACACGGCGATCATCAGCCAACTTATTAACTGCACAGCACAAGTTCCCTTTCTTTTTTACATGGGTGGGTGGATTGTATCCATGGCGACAAGTGCTAACAAGCTCGGATTTCTTATTGATCAATTGGTCTTTCATGTGCATGATCTCGAGCTTTTCTTGCAAACATAAATTACAAATACCTGATTGCCGCATTTTTGTACTTGATTTTTTTCACAATATCCCATTTGATTTCAAAGTTTTGGTTATTTGATTTTAATTGCCAAACATATTTTGATAACTCAGTTTCTTTCTGATACTTCTTATTGCGGAATGATTTTGTGTGTTATTTATCTAGATTTAAATGTACCACCGGATAGGCCTATGTGATCTGTTATCACCTGTTGATACAGTAGCCTTAAATATATAATTGACTCCGGATAATCGCTTACCATGAAGGGGGGCCAGATTCTTGTTTCTGCAGTTGCAGGATTTCTGCAGTGCGTCCTTGATTGCGCATGCAATTACGCGGGATTATGCGATTTTTAGATGGTTTTCATGTAGGCATGCAGCTGTATCCCATGCATTTCGGAGAACCCAAGCTCCCGAGATTCCCTCTGTACTGTTCACTCTCACGCATGGGAAAAAACTCTCAAGAGTGATTTTCACTCTGGAGTTGACCAAGCCAGGTTTGGTCTGGGCCTCCAGCTACCCTAGAACAGATTCATCACCAAAAAAATAATGAAAAACCACCTTCCGACGGCACTTTTCACCGACATTTTTCGAAAAAAGTCGGGAAATTTGACGTAGGCCTCATGGCGTCCTCATGGGGGCACAATGGGGAACCTCAAAGGCTCTAAAAATCAATATAGAACCTTATCATTGGCCCCCAATTGATTATAACCCTTGATTGAAAGGTGCAGTGCCTTGGCCTATCACAAACCCCTTGCCGATCTGGCAACGTGTCCATGATTGATGATTTATATTAGGAAGTATTATTGAAGTCTCTATAAAAATCCTGTATATGCTTTCTAATGGTGTTTTTATTCAGTTTATTAGTAAATTGGAAGTACTCTTATTGTAAATCAATGGTCGTGGATGCTAGGAATGTGATAGGGATCAGAAGAAGGCATAACTAATTTCTGATCAAATATTCTTCAATCATGTGCAAGAAATTGTAATAGTTGTAACAGAAATACTTTTTTGATCATATGGAAAAGTCCCAGTTGCTAACCTGTTTATTACCTCCCTATGAATTATGCATAAATGCTGAAAATTTGCTGTTTCTAGACTTTCCTGATGTCACAGGCCTTAAAATTAAAGACTTCAAGAGGTGGTGTACTCAGATTTTTTTGTTAACTTCAAAGGGGTTTACTGATACCTGCCGGGACTGGAGGTGGGGTCCATACTCCTTTTTTTAGGGGGGGGGGCTGGTGGGGAGGGTCATACTCATTTTTTTAGTTGGAGAATCTTAGATTTCTTTTCTTTCTTTCTTACACGATGGTCATAATAATCATTTTTGGGGGGGGGGGTTTAAGGAGTGCCTTACCCTCTCTTTATGTGAAAGATACATGGTGCCTGTCTTTTTGCTGTGGTGGGTGGTGACATTTGGCTGAGGGCTTTCAATTTGTAGAAATCAACCTCATTGCTCCTGATATATTTGCTCCTTTATGTTTTATTCTTTCAGGCCGTGGCTATTCCAATTTTGGTTTGATTCTTCATGGGTGTTTTTGGGCTCTCTGGCAATAATTTCTTTAAAATTAGGGGAACTTCTACAATAGAGGCTAAAATGAGACATAATACATCAATCATTGATGCCGTTTAAATGTACATTAGCAGTTTTTTAATACGACAACAATTAGTTTCACGAAAAATTGCATTGTGATCGGTTAAAAATTTTCCACTCTTGAAAAATTCATTTTCCCCCTTGGAAATTTGGTCCCAAGAGTGAAATCATCTGAAAAAATCTCTACAGAAATTCGGCTTGTAGCTTTTTTGATTGTATTTCTGTTTGAAAATTTTGTTAAGAACATG
>JAMKCH010088002.1:0-22126 GCA_023653785.1 Ophioderma brevispina
TATGATTTTGTTGAATAAATGGAATGCAAAATGGACTGGGGATACGGGGGTCTTGGGAGGTCACTCTAGTATTTACTATGTAATTTTAAAAGCACTGTCAACCAAGAATCTGATCAATTATATTTTAATATAAAGGTGTGACCAAATGAAAAATTTGCAACCACTTAAAAAAAATCCGACCATTTTGTAAATTTAAAACCAGGATGACCTTGAACTGTTACGTAGCTTTGTACTAAAACTATCGATCATACAGATAGGCAATATACCTTGTTTTAAACCTTAGGAGTACCCCAAAATGGGACATCTTTTAAAAAAAAAAACAAAAAAAAAAAAAAAAAAAAAAAAAAAAAATGCACTTCGAACAATTCTTATTTTTTAGACCTCGTAAAACTATTCTGCAAGTTGATTTTGATTTCACAGTATTTCACCAAAATTGTTTCTTTTGACTTCAACAATTAACCTTCCGATGAGGACCAATGTATGGGAACATTTTAACGTAAGTTAATTTTTTTGGTGGCCCCCTACAGATATTCAAGCATGCGAAGAATAATACATGCACTGAGTTCACATTTCCGATATATCGGTAGGTTATTCTTTGGCATTCTCTGATACGTTTGTGGGTTCTGGATGGAAGTGTCGGCTAAGTTTACCTATTGTAATGAAGTCGGTAATACCGGGAACATCCACCTGTTGCGGTACCAACGCTTGGTATAACAGAAGCTATTATTGGTATTCAGTCAGGTATGATGTTTTAGTACCGTCGCGTTTATGGGCTTTAGACTGAGAAGCCCCAGTATTGACAAGTGGTGATAAAGCGTATTTTAACGGAAATAATTAATATGTAACACAGATTATAACTAGCTGTAAGCATTTTGGTTTGATATTGGCGAGAGGCCTGGCGATCTTGCGCGAATGAAAGTTTAACCTTTTGACCATTATTATAGACATACTTCAAACGTTCTGTTTCAAACAAATGGTCGGCTTTTGAAGGACTGTTTCTAGTAATTATGCTATTTGATTTTCTTCTTATTGCCAGATTAATTATATGCACTCATAGGCTAAGGAGATTTTATCCTGCGAAAATTCTAGCTAATAAAAAGTCCTATAAAATTGGTATTTTACAGGCCGAATTCAAGAGAATCCATCCATGAGGCGGTTTTAAATGCCATGGATAATCTTTGTGGACAAATAATCGAAATCTGAAAAATTCTAAATTGCTGGAATTACAACAATATGAGCTAGAGATACGATATGTATGAGAGCGTTAAAAGAATTGTTCATCTCGAAAGGTTGAGGACAATGCGTTAAAACGCTATTCAAATAATTTTGGTACTACAAATACTAATATCACAGAATCTACGTTAATTTTTGATGGTAAATCATACACTAATTAGTAACCAAAACCAAGCGCCAAACTGTTTGCTCGTCGAAGTACTGAATTGTAATCCACAAAAGGACTTAAAAATATTGATACTCTAATTTGACATGATGAAAATGCAAATTGCATACACAGATCTACTGCACTAAGAGGCTGCGATATGTTAAGAGATACAAAAAAGTATGGCCGCGTAATAGTTGATGAATAACCCATGCCGTTCATGAATGATTTTAGCTTATGGGAGAGATTTACGCCGTTAATAATAACAACTAGCATATGAATCCGGGCCATTCACGTTCTTCGAGTCACGTGTTTTGTACAGTCATTTATTCGTACATCCTTTTTTGAAATGGAGCAAAAAGATTCGATCACAATTTGTAAAAAAATTGCAGTATCCATATTGTAATTTACATTATTTTTTTAAAATAGAATCTGAACAAAAATATGCTAAACCTAGTCAAGTGTTACCATAGCATAGCAATTCAATCGTACAGTAGTGATGAATTAAAGGTGACTCAGAGATTTGAAATATAATATTTTGGAGTAATTAAAAATAGTCATTTAGAACTAAAGATAGTCACCTAAAAGCCAATTCCACGTAGAGAAATCGGATTTTCGTTTTCATGCGGTAAAAGCAATTATGCACATTATAAACTGTGCCATAGGATAACATGTAAAACGAAAAATTCCGTTCCGGAATTTTATAACAATGATGTGATTTTCTAGATGAAGGATTTCGATTTGGCTTAGTTATTTACCAGGATATATATGGACAAGCATATGTATATGCAAAAAAGCACGATTTATTTGAAATCCCGGGAGTGCACCCTCATCGGGAAATCTCGAGTCCGCCTTAAGATTAGTTTAGGTCAGGTCAGACCTCCACTTCCACCTCACCCACAGGTCAATTAATTATATATTTATATTGTTTCTTCAGCGCCCATTAAGCACAAGTCGATACCAATAGTTCCACCGGTTGTGTCCCATTTAATTGCCCTTTCATGTTTGCTTGTTCTAGGCATGGGAACTACGGGTTCCAACTATCGCCATGATGTTGATTTAACTCCTTGTTCACGAATGGCGTCTACGAAGTTAAGTTCCTTGGTGATTAAATATCCTGTTTTAAAATATTAATTTTTGTCATAGTTGCCATTGACACACAATTAATTAATATTATCTAGTATGAATTACTCTTGGTACAAACGGCAGCCCTTTGTTTAAAAAGTCCTTCCCTGACAAAACTGGAGCCAAGTTACAAGGCACACTGGATCATCGGTTAAAAGTTGTGCTCTTACATAGATGTATCGGAGTTGCGAGCTTCCTATTGTCAGGCAAATATAGTGATTGAGAGATAGAAAACTACAAGAAACTATGAGTGGACTTCTATTTGGCTAAAACAGGGCACAAACTGTTAAAGCGAAGAAAAACAAAAAAAACCAAAAGCCAGTGCATCGTTTCATTACGCCCGTTGGCGAAGGCTACTAATTTAAATGTAACATGATGCGTAACCAATGGGACATACCAGCTATTATTGATCACTTCATTGTGCATTGGAATGGAGATAGAGCTGGCAAATCTTTCAGGAGAAACATTCACAAGACACGGTTATAATGAGGGATTGTTAAAAATGAAGATGGATATATTTTTTCGTGATCTGCCAAACTGCTTCACAACTCATTTTAATTGCACTTCTTAAATGCATGAATGGAATTTTAAAAAAATAACGCCAAATTGTGCCGAAAACACCAGGTAATGTAGATTCTGAAATAGATTGGTGAATGCATACCGTCACGTAACTGGTGAATGATAGAAAAAGTCTGGAGTTTGATTTTGTCACTATTAACTTCAAGGGAAGGTGGAAAACGATTTAAATACCTCGCCGTCTATCTTAACGGCAAATATTGTGCAGGTGAGGCTCTTTTGAAACATATTCTGATGATGAACTTATATTTCATCCAATCGTATGAAAAACCAAAAAAAGAACATTCATTCAAAGAAAATATCACAGCACAGCATAGAATCATAAAAATTGAACAAACAAGGTGAACACATAAAAAAACACATGTCTGAAAACCTCGGCATCTTTCGTCCAGAAATATGGTGGTACAAATCTATAATCAAGTCACGAAATTCAAATTTTGCTCAAATTAGTTTTCGGAAATAAGTTTCTTGTTTCAGGAAAGGATTAAAAGAGAATTATTAATGTAAACCGGTATTAGTATTCATGCGCGGCATTCTTAGGTTGTGTGAAGCAACAAAGTCAGGCAGGGCAACAATAATATATCATTCTTTATTTTTATTGTGTTGATCTGAGGTTTTGATTGCTAGTGTGTTTTCTGTTAAACACAAGCCATATGAACGAATGTTAACCGCCTTCCAGAGAGTATTGAAATGAAGAAGCTATGTTGAGACATTTAGAAGTTATCAATTAATAGGAAGAACGAGCTATCATAATTCCATATAGCCAATCTTTAATAGGGTGCAGTTTGGGGGTTTTGTTAGGGTTCGCCGATTTAGTTGTTAGCCAATAAGATGGGCTCTATTAAGTTTTTCATATTAATACAAATTACAATGCAATTTCTTGACTGAAATGTTAAGATTGTAGATATTTTAGGTCAGCAACTTTATATTTTTGGAATTGCTGAAATATGATAAGATGGGGGGGGGGGGGGGGGGGGTTATCACGTAAAAGCTGTACAAACTGGTCAAACTTAACATGGTTTAAAATCAGTAATTTTGGGGCCAAAAATATTTATTTGGTAACATAAATATAGGCATTAATTAAGTGTGCCCAAAGTTATTGAACTTTGCTCATAAGAGCATTTGAATCAGAAACAGCACTTGGAAAAACGCGGTGTTTTCGCATTTCCTACAGTTTTCCGCGCAAGGGAAGCCCCTTGGTGGGAAGAAATCGATTTTGAATAAATGAGGAAACTGAAGTTCTTGGAGAAGACCCTCGATGACAAGTATAATCGGTTACCAAATTACACTACGACCTGAGCTCCACTGTGATCGAAGCCGGGCCGCATCGGTGAAAGGTGAGCGAATTGACCACTACACCTTACTCTAATTCCGGTTTGGTTCCGGCCAAGCACCCACCACAACTGGTTATGAGCGGCTTCATATCCTCGGCCTTTTAATTATTTTTATTTTGTAGATATATGTGCGGAATGTAACAACGCACGAGTTTGATTGATATCAAACTGCTCAGACCAGGTGGCATGATGGGATCTGAGTTTTCTTCTTCCGATCCACACACACACACACACAGCGCACATCACACACCCACACACCACACACACACACCACCACACACAACACACACACACACACACAACACACACATGGGATCTTTTCCCGATTTTGTATGGTTAAAAAATGAAATGTCACCGGTTTTCGCAAAGTCATACATGCATGGATCAGCCACCTAAAACGTTCAATTGAAAATGAGCTCACCACTTTGTTTCCATGGAAACATGTGTTATTTTGCCCTTGAACTGACATATGGTTATCCTTCATGAAGAAAGCATTTGAACGGCTATTGCGCACTCAAGTTAATTCATTAGGGTGTCTTAGAGCTTCAAAGCTTGCAGGTTCTTATGCGTCAATTGATACAAAAAGCTCATTCCAGGGCTAGTGATAAATTGTGTTGTGGTCTACATAAGTTGCCTGTTCTAAAGATGCACCGCAGCGAGTGTAAAAGAGAACGAAACGGTCGCTTCGTTTTTCATAGTGAGAAAGTGCACCATTGCTGTAACCATCGTAGCTTTATAAGAATTCTTTAAAAAGTTAAACGGCCTAACAAGTAGTTGTTTGATAAATATCTGTACATGACCATTGACTTAAAATTGTACACTCACGTCATCACTTTCACTGCTAAAAAAAGTTTTTTTAAATATGAAGTAGGTTTCAACGAGTACGCCGTCGGAGTACGAAAGCTTAGTACAGTGGAACTGTATGTTTTGAAAAATTTTCCCCCCCCCCCCCCCCCCCCCCCCCCCCCCCCCCCCCCCCCCCCCCCCCCCCGCCCCCCCCCCCCCCTTATATAATCTTGCAACCAAGGTTTTTCTAAATCAAAATGGTTGAATCTATATAACATTTTACGTATTTCGTATTACCTAAGCGTTTTTGGTCCAAGCGATTTTTAAAACCAGGACTTTTAACGAAATTGCGACATCTTGA
This sequence comes from Ophioderma brevispina, assembly GCA_023653785.1. Classification (NCBI taxonomy): domain Eukaryota; kingdom Metazoa; phylum Echinodermata; class Ophiuroidea; order Amphilepidida; family Ophiodermatidae; genus Ophioderma; species Ophioderma brevispina. Next base: position 5,561 of record JAMKCH010088002.1, read on the forward strand.
ACCTATTGTTCTAAAACAATAGGTCGTGAATATGACAAACTATACCTTTTTAGAAACCTTATGAGCAAACGAACAGATTGGTATAAATTTTAAACAATTTAAACACTTTAATTGTTTACCCCTGTACAAAATTTACCCCCTTATAAAACGCCCAAGATCACATTTTAAAAAATGACACCCATGATTTTCAGATTCTCCATGAAATTCTGTATTGGAAACACATTGGTGTCAAAATTGTATATGAAAAAAACTAAACCAAAACATTAATTATATTTTCCCATGTACCAAGTAGTCAAGCTTTCGTCAGATGTGGCTCTGACCAGGGAACAACAATCAATGGGAATTGACTGTGGCTCTCTGCCGATTCCCGTAATCAGATTTTCACGTTCATTCATGACACTCCGTTTGGAGCTTCCGCGGTTTGGAATATTAAAATTGCTTCGACAGCTAAGGGACATAACAACGGCCCCATAATGCAATGGGCACACAGCAACCAGCTATGCTTCGCATAATGACTATGCTATGTATAATGAGCTATGCTATAGCAGCAGATAGCAAATTATGCAAATAAGTTTGACGCAATCGTCCAATGGCGGTGCCCAGAGGTGTCACCAATTTGCTGAGTCACTGTCAGAGGCCTGCTCTGACTTCATCAGGACTGAAGTAGAAGCTCCTCCTGATGAATTCAAAGTTCTTTTAAATTAATTTAACATGTTAAGAATCTAAAAATCCTGGATGCCTTTCCAAATAGATATGGATCATTCTTGACGTTTTTATACATAAGAATGTTGACAATTGTTTGAAATCATTTATTTTTGCATAGGTTTCACCAAATAAGTGCTCGATGATGTTACGTGTGTTCTCATATGGTAATTAAAGAAACTATATCAGTAATCCACCCAAAAGAGTCCTAAAGATGTGGATGTCCATTCAATCACGTGTTGTAGTAAGTGCCCGTACGGACAGTAATGACTTTAAATATTTGATTTTGTCCTTATTAGGTTGCTTTTGGTCTTATCATTTGCAGGGTGTTTGAGGATATCTGTACTTGTTACAGAAATGAAAAAGAAATCGGACTTTTTTAATGCTTTTTCGATTTTCTGATTTACCAAAATCGCTGATAGTGCTTTTAAGTCTCGTCCAAAGTATCTTAAGCATATCCCATAGACGCATCCGCCGGCTTACCTTAAAAACGTTTAATATTTCATCAGAGTCGGAAACCGCAGAAATTACAGCATTCTGTGCCTAGGGATCATCTGCTCCAATTTCAAAACACACCATTAGAATCAAATTTAAAATTTTAAATAATTGTCTTTTTTGAGGACATTTATTGAACCAAAAACAAAGAAGGTACTAACATCAGGAAATACACCTTAAAGGCTTCAAAAGGACGCTTACAGCGCTGGCCTGGCCTTTACTAGGCGTCGCGCATCTACCCTTTTTTAATCGCCATGTTTTATTGAAAACTCGGATGTAACATATATCCGCTGAGGCGATGTCCGTCGTGAGATGGATGGCACATGTAAGCCATAGTGTCAGACTGAATGAATCATGTTAACATCAACCATAGCTCCCAGTTAATCGTATCCAATTTATTCGTTTATTGAATACATTTATATAATCATGTCTCAGAAGCTGAAATATAATAATCTTATTCCTTCGGGCCACATCGAAAACCTAGATCAGTGCTTTACAATCTAAATGCTGAGATCTTTGGCGAGTTGAAAAATGTCCTTTTTTAGGTTTAGGAAAAACAATCAACTGGTTTTTATCTATATAGGATATTTAAAGGGACATAATGGCATGGAAAAAATTGACATAATGAAAAGGACCCTTACTGAAATCACTTCCACGAGTTTGAAAACAATTTGGATGTTTACATTCTGTAAAAGCAGTAAAAACAGGAAGAGTTCCGGTGGGGGGGGGGGAGGTGGTAGTTTGTGGCAATATCTGGAACAAGGATGTTGACATTACTGCCAGCATTTACCAAACTTGAAAAGCATGTTGTTATCAGCTCACAGACCATTGCTATTGTATATGTGCTAATTCCGGCTAAACCATATTTCACTTGCCAGATCAATATCTTACTACAAGCCTAAAGTACAATGCCTGAATCCCGGTCTGAATGCTTTTGAATTGTGTCCCAAAACATGTTAGATACACTGTAAATTCTGTCAGGGATGTGAACACTTTGCTATTTTGTTCCAGAAATTGCCACAAACTGCCATCTCCCCCTGGAACTCTTCCTGTTTTTACTGTTTTTACAGAATGTAAACATCCAAATTGTTTTCAAACTCGTGGAAGTGATTTCAGTAAGGGTCCTTTTCATTATGTCAATTTTTTTTTCATGCCATTATGTCCCTTTAAGGGCGAATGCCATGTCAATATGCATATGAGATATACTGCGTAAGCCCCTACCAATTGGGGACTCGCATCTACCATGGCGTAAGACGCAGCGATTTCACTTTAATTCTGACTTTGATTGTGTTGACTGCACCTAGGTATGTTGAAATGAGCCCTTGGGCACTGTTAAAAAGGGATTATATTTAATTGTTTTGCTTGTTTTGTTTACTGTTTGTACGAGCTGTTCTTTAACTGAGTTTATTGTCGAATTCTGTAACAAGAAAGAGATTCCCCGAACGTCATCTTCATAGAGTGTTAAAGCAGAGAGTGTAGATTGAGGGGCTGTGATGATTTAATAAAATAGAAGAGCGCTGATCCCAAAATGAAGTTTGATTGGGATCAATATCGGGGAACTTTCATTCAGTGTGCGAACTGCGCAGGCTATAGGGGTTTGTGATAAAAAATGAAGGGATAGATTTCAGTGCTATAAAGTAAAACCGGCAGCTATTGATGTTTACGATAATGAATAACTTCAAAAAGATTGCGTGTGTTCTCACTTCTGTTTTTAAGCACATCAACGAAGACGAATGGCTTCACTGATCCAGTTGACGACTTGTAACAATTTAGTCTAATTTAAAAGAAAAGCTAAGGTTACAGAACATCTGGCACCTGCTTTTCATACGGTGTTTCGTCTTACTACAAACGTCTTATATTAAAAAAATACAGATGTGTTGTCCGCTCAACGGCTTGAAAAGTGTCCAGACGTTGCCGTCATGTATTACAGTTTTGGTATGCTTGAGTTCCTTCTACTACGTTCTATTTCTCTTTATAATCCTTTTTTATAACATTCGACAGTGCGCAAGACAGGTCTTAATATTGTACCTCTAGAACAGCATTGAGAATTTTTGTGAAGAAATTAATGAATGAGACAGCATATTAAATATACCTATAATGATTGCATTTTATCCATCCCACAATCTGAGAGCATATTTGAGACAACGCGCTTATATTTGCGAAAGACCATACCGTTCGTTCATCTTGGCTTACAAGTGCCTAAGGTTTTTAATCGACTATTAGATTTTTCAACCCTTTTATTCAAAACTTGTCTCACAATGAAGTGATCGCGGAATATCCATTTCTTTCTTTATTTTTAAAAAAAGTTGCTAACGTACTTGAAAAGTACCTGCTCCTGCTCTCGCTTCTACTTAAGAACCCCTGGGAAAGAGAGTGGGAAGTTGTTCAACGTGATAACGTGAGGATTCGCTAGTTTGCTTCTTCTTGTCTCATTGGCCTCTTATTAAATTGCATTGCATAAATAAGTATATAAAAGTGGCAGTGTTTTAAAGTGAAATAGCCTGTAAGGAACCAGGATAATGAACAAAAGCCAATAAGAGTCATTTTCTTCAGGATGTAAACAAACAACGCCATCATTTTTTTAAAATCAAAGTTGATTTTTTGCATTATTTTATTGGAAATTGGTACACCTGGAAACATTAGTTTTTAAATACGGTTTAGTTTTTGTGCAAAAACGTCGGGATCCCGATATTTATGATGTCATGAAATGACAGTTTTAAACTAGCTTTAAACAAGATTTAATACCCATTTTTGCAAAGAACGATAATATTTTTTCTTAATAGAGAGAGACAAAACGGGCATTTCAAAATTCGGAAAAAATTACTGACGTTGGCTTTAAGAAAATGGACATATCTTCATGAGGCAAGAGAGGAGAAACATGTTTGATTGGCATCGCCGATGGACCATCCGAAAAGGTCACGCAAAAGATGTCTAAGATATTCAGAAATTGCAAAAATTCCAATAAAGTGTAAAAAAGCTCATGTTGAAGAAAAGTGACCTACCGTCGAAGCGTTACATGTTCAAAAGAAGTTGTTTTAAAAATCCCGGTCGAACATGCAACCACCGATTATCGGTCTGCGAGACTAGGCCAACCCATTTGGTGGTGGGGGTGCATAAAGTGTGGCGGAAGGGGGGCAGTTCCTAAGAAATTACAGATCTAAGGAAATCCTATGAAGTACTACACTGATGCTATGGGCATTTATGTGGAGAAATGCTTAACAGCATTAATTGGCTCTTGAGGAAGAAAATATTGATGCAATAGACAAATGAGAGATACACAAGCTTTTACAGAGAGTACTGATGCTTTAAATATAAAACAATAGGGCGTTGCTATCCACATAATACTCTCTTACGCCGAATTGATGTTTATTCCAGCTGCCTGGACTCTCAGAGCTTCTGAGGTCATTAGTTGGAAAAACTAAACATTTTGAGCGATCGATGTACGCTGCTGATCCAACTCACGCCATATAGGATAACAAGAAACGGGCCCGATGTTATCTCACGTAACATCATGTGGTGTTTTGTTGCCACGAACAGGAAAAATTCAATTTTTCATGATCATACAAAAGGCATATTAATCTTATTTTGCCGAGAGGCGTGTCAATGCTTGTCAGCACGATTCTGAAATGTTTGAATGCGGGCGCACATGCTAATTAATATACTTTAAAGCAAAATGAATTTTCTACCCGCACACGGACAGAAGTTACAAGAGTGGCCTATGGGGCATCATGATGCTAACATTCACTCATAACGGCATAATATATAATCAGAATCAACTGAACTTTTGAAAAACCCTTTTCTTGTCTAAACAAAAATGAAGGTGGTAGGATCACGAAATGCACCAGTATGCACTAACTCAGATTTGTTTTACTTACGCACCACCTTTGGTTAAAAAATAAAGACACTGTCTGAGATAGTCACAGGTATCACATAACTCATTTAAAGAACAACATATATTTGCTTCCTGATAACTTTATAAGTCAAATATAAGTTATTCACCTGAGACCAGGTCCGCTTATAGATCTTATAAATTTATCACTGACTTAGCTAGAAATAAGCTCCCAAGACATGGAATAATACGACGAATCTAATACACGTATTCCAAATTTAAATTTATTAAATTTTATGTATACATATTATCTTTCTATGAATCCTAACTCGCGGCTCTGCGAAATTCACTTTTGCATACTGCTTTAAATTTACAAGGAGTATTTTTTATAGACCTCTATTTTGTTTTGATAGCAAAGCCGTAATCTTGATAATATTCTTGATACATATATTATCTTTATATTTCTGTGTAATTACTTTATCCAATATCCATGTCTGTCTAACCCGTGATGTTTAGTTCTATTTTTTCACTTGTAGTTCTGTTTCATTGTATATGTGTTCTGTCGCTGCATTTAAGTACTTCCAGTACGGCCAAACATGCTCTCCAGCTTTGCACTTTTTGGCTACCTCTCAATGGTATTGTTTACCGATATTTGCAGTCATTTATGTTAAATACAGTAAATAAACTTGAACCGAAATTTGATATTGATCATTATGTTCAGTGTGAATAGTTTTAATTTTGAAATAAATGCAATATAAAGCCAATTGTATTAAAAGCAATGCAATATCAAACCAATAGAAATCCATGCAGTGTAAAGCCAATTGTAACATAAATCAATCCAGTATAAAGTAAATCGTAGCATAAATCAGTATAGTATCCATCTATTCTAAGCAGGGTATCTATTATGATATTGATATCTACATAAAATACAGGTTGTCACGATATAATACGTGATAGAATAGTCGATTATATGCATGTATGGCAGACTACACTCGCTAACTGTATGCACCCACTCTAAGTATGGTAATTAAGAAAGCCGAAGAGTAGAAGTGTGATAGCAACAAGAGAATTGAAAGAACACCGCCACTGATTAATTTGGAACCTTGGAACCAAGTATTCATAATTCTCACATGAAGATGGCTTTCAAAGCATCAACGAGGTACACACCATACATTACATTTAAAGGGACATAATGGCATGAAAAAAATTGACATAATGAAAAGGACCCTTACTGAAATCACTTCCACGAGTTTGAAAACAATTTGGATGTTTACATTCTGTAAAAACAGTAAAAACAGGAAGAGTTCGGGGTGGGGGGTCTGTGGCAGTTTGTGGCAATTTATGGAACAGAAAAGCAAGGTGTTCACATCCCTGACAGAATTTACAGTGTATCTAACATATTTTGCGACACAATTCAAAAGCATTCACACCGGGATTCAGGCATTGTACTTTAGGCTTGTAGTAAGATATTGATCTGGCAAGTGAAAGATGGATTAGCCGGGATTAGCACATACACAATAGCAATGGTCTGTGAGCTGATGACAACCTGCTTTTCAAGTTTGGTAAATGATGTCAGCATCCTTGTTCCAGAAATTGCCACAAACTGCCACCTCCCCCCCGGAACTCTTCCTATTTTTACTGTTTTTACAGAATGTAAACATCCAAATTGTTTTCAAACTCGTGGAAGTGATTTCAGTAAGGGTCCTTTTCATTATGTCATTTTTTTCATGCCATTATGCCCCTTTAAGCATTACAATATGCTCTTCCTGTTTTACTGTTTTTTACAAAATGTAAACATCCAAATTGTTTTAAAACTCGTGGAAGTGGTTTCAGTAAGGGTCCTTTTCATTATGTTAATTTTTTTCATGCCATTATGTCCCTTTAAGCATTACAATATGCTATGGCTAGTTAGCTGACATGAATCCCCTTGAACGCAATGTATAGGTTTTGACAAAATGGAGCCAGACCGGGTATGTTGCAACATCATAACAACTAGACCTGTCTTCCAGAAATTGATATGTTGGTATCCTCAGCACATTAATCACTAGGAGTGTACAACATTTTCTTATCACTACAAGAGTAACCTAGTTTTTTGCATAATCCCACCATTAAGCAGAGATGGAATAGTAAATCACCTGTCATCGACCAAATGTCATAAAAACACCGAAAGCCTTGTTGTGCGTGACATCCCGAAATGTCGTATCAGATTAGCAAAAACATCCAGATCGATTATAATTTGCAGACAGCGAACTAAAACATTGAAGCTCTTTAGACTACGTGTAAATATTGTCGTCTGGGAAAAACGAGATCAAGGCTAGAGAAGAGCTGATCTTGGAATAGCTAACTGAAGAGAAAGTGATTTATCATTTGATCAAATTCTTTATCGGTACAGTATAGTATCAACAATTTTGTGTCAGAATGACGCCTGTAGGGTGTCTGACACCTTTAGGGTGTCATTCTGGCTTGACACCCGAAATGTGTCATTCTGATACCCTAAAGGTATCTAAAGATGTCATTTTTTTACAAAAATTGACACCTTTACATGTTCATCTAATGCGACACCTGTAAAGTGTCAATTTGTTTTCGGTGTACCTTTGTTAAACCTTAAAAGTAGCCCAATTAATTGCTCAATCTTTTAAATCAATTCGAACAATTCTATTTTTTACCCCTGTATAAGCGTTGCCCTCTTATTTCTGCATGTTTTACTAGGTAAATGATTTTGGGTAAACTTTTAATATATTATTTTTGGACAATTTCACAGGATATTAACATAAAGATTGTTTATTTTGCCATTTGTTTTAGTCAAATCATAAAATTATTGGACTACATGACTCAAGCAAATAATGGCGTTATCGATAAGTAAATCCACCCGGTATTCATAGGACAAAGAACTTCAAATTTTTTGTTTACTTGGAACTGCAGAGCCATTTCCCCAAGTTCGTCTCAAAAGAAATTTGAAAAACGCAAATGCGAAATGCGTTTTTTTAGAAAAATGCTAATGCGAAATGCGGAATTTTTATATTTTTTATTTGCATTTTTGACCCACTTTTTCTTTTCATTTTTTAAAAACAATTTTCAAAAAATCAAGTGAGAAAAACCTAAAAATGCGCTGAAAGAACAATTTAAAACAAAATGCGCGCGGTCTTCTGAGACAAACCTTTTTCTTGGCCTTATTAACCATGAAGTTGAAAAGCTTTCAGGTGTTATCACCACCCGATTTAGACAGCTCAAATTCGAGCTTCTACTGTGGGATCAATAACTTTGACAGTATATAGGGTGAGTAAAAAACTTGACCCTGATTGTGTTCGCCATTTTGAGTTTTTACGTAACATATATCTAACATATGTGGTATCATCTGAAAGCTTAGTTCGTTATCTTTAATTTGCTGCAAAGATCATTCGCATCGGTTAGGTGTAGACCGAGCTACAGTCGTTTGAATCAAGTACTCTGTTTTGCGCTCTATTCATGGATTCACATTAAAATGAACGGCGGTCAGCGTAGCAAATCAGTGTCCAGAAGAAAATCGGGCTATTTATTGATTGCAGAATAAATGTGACGCTATTTAACCCCACAAAATTCAGTCATAATTTACCATCGATGCTCTCTACGTCCTCATCACTCATAAAAAGTATTTGAAATATAAATTAACTTGGTACATGTATCAGTTTCTGGAGGATTTCAATGAATCATGAAGGAATAGACATCGGTAACAATCTTTTGAGGTTTAAAGTATTGTCTATATTTGCAGACCAAAATATGCCACATTTTGAAATAGTGTTTCAAATAAAACTTTTATCACCATTAAACCATTATCACCGGCTTTTACACCCTTAAGATACCACTTTATTTGACATAAACATAGACATACCCTTATCATCATTTTGGGGAGTCATTTGCTTAGTTGGTCGCCGTGCATTCAAATGGGAATCCGTGGATAGGTGTAAAAACTGACTATTTGATTCAAAAGACTGTAGCTCGGCCTATACTTATCCGATTGTTATTATCTTTGCATCAAATTAAAGATAATGAAAGAGGCTTTCCGAATATACCACATATGTTAGAGATATGTTATTTAAAAATTCAAAATGCGTGCGGACACAATCAGGGTAAAGTTTTTTTGACTCACCCTGTATTCAAAAAGGAAACGAAGATGAACAAAAGTTATGAAAGAAATGTTGCTTGGCAAGCTGTAACCAAACATCTTGGGGCAGAACCAAAGGGTGTTTTGAATCAATCCCACAATGCATTGCAATATGCCTATACTGTACTGTACTAAACCCATGTCAGTACTTAGGGATAAAAAGTGTTCAAGAAGTTTATCATGCTAGCTAGCACCTTGCGGGCTAAAATTAGTGTAAAAGTCTTAATGTGTTAAGAATAGGATTTTTGTAGGATCACATGACCTTATTGAGGTGAATTTCCCAAAACTGGTGCATTATGGGATTGACTTAAAGTCTGACTCAGAGATTTCGAAATATTATTTTTTTGTGTAATAATGAAAATTATTCAACTAGAACTAAAGATAGTAACCTAAAATGCACAATTCCGAAATTTGAGATGAATCGGATTTTTCGTTTTGATGCAGTAAACATTTATGTGTAGTATTACGTCCCATAGGATACTGTGTATAACAAAAATTCCGGATCCGGAATTTTATAACAAAGTTGTGATTTTCTATATGAAGGAATTCGATTTAAGCTTAGCAATTTCACACAGTGGTTAGTAAATGGACAAGCATTATGTACATGCAAAAAACACGATTGTTTTGGAAATTGTGGGGCCGTCCTCAGGAAATCTCTGAGTCGGCCTTTAATACACCCTCTGGGGCAGAACCATGATACACAACTTATTGTTGGACCTCCTTTAATAGTATAAGTGAATAGTATCCAGCGACCTATGTGCATTACAATGCAACGTACCAATATTTGCTGAGATTAACAATACTGCTCTTTGAAATAATATCAGCCATGTTCGGCACTGGTTTACCTGCATTTCATATATGTCAATGAATACCAATGATTCTCGATTTCTGCTAATAACGCGGTAAATTGAATAGAAATGGCGTTATGCGGTAAGTTACTGGTTTGGTTCTGTAGAGAGATGGTAGGTTACTGTTTGCCAAACAACTTTCATGAATTTTGTTTATCTTCGCTTCGCTTTCGAATAAATGGCGAAATATAGATGAGGTGACATCAATGTTTATAAACACAAGTTAGCACCTGGTCTACTGACATGTTAGAGGTACGAAGAATATGCCCATACAGTTACAGCATTCAATAGTCATATCACGCCTGATTGAGCGCGAATTTTTAATAAAAGCGCAAGCCCTGCAGGTGCTCACGCATACTGCCGGGCAGTGCTTTGTTCGTTGTCCGGCGTTGACGTTACATGTCAACTTATCTAAAGAGTCAATGTTAATTGTACACACAGTAGAAGCTCAAGATTTATTTATTCGTGAACGAGAACAGGTATTCCACGTTCTATATCATGAAAAATAGCTCAATCTAAATCGAGGAGTTATAATACATAAAATCTTTTCAACTGCATGGGTATAACAATGGCTATGAACTTCGAGATACTTTGTCCGTTTTCGTATTCAGAGGTGGCGTCTGCACACTAAAACCGCCAAGTCAAATATGCACCGATTAAATGGGGTCAAAATTATGACCACGAAAAAGGTAATTTTACACGTTTTTGACCACAAAGGTGGTCAACATGTTAACCCCATTTTTAGTCGGTGCATAGTTGACTCAAAACGGGATCAAATATGACCCCGTTGTTGAAAATATTTTTTAGGGTGTGGCAGCAACATTTCGGGACGTTTTTTATTCCGTAAAATAAACAGAACATTAACGTGAGTTTGGATATACAGAGTTGTCCAAAAAAGTTTACACTTTTTTGTCTTAAAATTTCTCAAAAGTGGGTGGATATATCAAATTGGTTTGATTATATTTATTAACTACATATATTGTTAGAACCTGGTGAAAATGACGTTGAAAACAAAGCTCAAATAACAAAATGGCGGCTGTGTAGAGAAAAATGGTCAAAACCACTTTGCACACACGTAAGTCTATGGGGCAATCGTGGTTAACAATAATCAATACCATTGCATAGGCCTACTCAAGAAACAAACTACTGACCACCCTTCCAAGTTTGTGAAGTGTTTACCCTTTGAAAATGAATGAGAGAATATTTCAACCACAAAACTGAACCAAAGAGACGTACACTTGAATCACTTGAATACACTTTATAATGTCCATTTACAAAATAATTAAGTTGATTTCAATTGGAGAGAATTTTAAATTAAAAGGGGCTTGCATGCTTTTCTTCTCAGTCACTTTATCATCACATTTGAAAATTGTAGCTCAATGTTGAGCTCTAAAATGATGCAATTTACAAGTGAGGAAAGTTAATAAATACCAAGTCCCATGACGGGGTGCGTTGTTTAATGTTTGATGTATCAATCTTTGATATAATTGGATATCGCCAACAGAGTGCCTTAGACTTACGTGTGTGCAAAGTGGTTTTTCACCTTTTTTCTCTAGATGGCGGCCATTTTGTAATTTGAGCTTTGTTTTCAACGCCGTTTTCACCAGATTCCAACATGATATTGTAGTTAATAAATATCCTCAAACAATTTTGATGTGTCTACCCACTTTTGAGAAATTTACATAAGAAAAGGTTTTTGGACCATTCTGTATGTACCTGATTGTGGGTTATATAAGACAAACACGTAGATGTGTCCTATCTTGTGTAGGTGTTTGGGTGAATGAACTTGATTCTAATTACACCAATTAGCATAAACTATATAGATGCTTTACGCAAGATTTCGTATTTTTAAGGGGAAAATACTGAATATTTCAATAAAAATACGGATATTTTTCAATTTAAGAAGTCACAAGTTAAAATTTTACGGATATGTTTAACAGGGTAGGTGTATTAGGTGTTCCAAAAATTCGTGGCAGTTTACAACCGCGTATGTAGAAACGGTGGTGGTGTAGAAAAAAAGTTAAGAACTTCGAAGTGAAATCCATTAGTGTGGGTCATTTACAATGTATAGGCAATCGATGATGAAAACTTTTCGGAACAATTTTCTAGAATTGTCGAGCAAAATCGAGTGTTTAATGACAGGATACACATACAAAACAGCTCAAAATGCAGAGAAATCTGTACTAGCGTGCAATGCCCAAGGAGGTCCAAAACCCGAATTTCCTGTAGAAATTTTCCCCCATAAAAGAGCATGATTAATTTTACTTATTTCTAATTTGAAATTAATTAGTTCAGACATATGTTAATGACAAACATTTAGTATGAATCACATCACAAGTATTTTTGTACAGTAATGAGCATGGCAAGTTAAATGCCGCTATTTAGTTACCTGTTTTGAAAGTTTAAAATCTAATCAGTTGTATTTTTTTCTATTGTTTAAGAAAACATTTCAGACTTGGGTGGTACTATTACATTGAGTCACAGACCTATTTGCAATATTATTCATGTGTTACTCGTGTACGCTATAGTTTGTCCCAAAAGGGGGCGTTTCCAGGCACCCAATGTAACTATCTAATTAACGGAATGACGGATTTGAAATTTTTGGCACGAAACCTAGTAAAGTTGAAATTATATAGTAGAAACAATGGAACAATAAGCTATTCGTAAATTAAAAGTCCCAAAAATATCCATAGGGATGCAATGTGTTAATCTTTGGAGTGTTAATGTATGGTCCGTAATAATTAAAACCAGAATACGTTTAAGTGGGTTGGGATTTTAAACATGGGAAATGCAACTGGCACCAAACTTGAGTGGCAACGAAGCGTCCAAATAGGAAATATGGCACTATATCTTTGCAACATTGCATATATTGCAACTTTCTTGAAGAAAACATCCCTGGAATTTGTTTTAGAAGGATGTTGTGTAAACATGCCGACCGAAAGATGTACCGTGTCTCCGGTAAATTCTTTTTTTCACTTTACTTACGCTTTTATTAGCAGAAATGAAATCCAGATGTTAACATTTTCTGATTATTAGATGCGCGTGCGCAATCACACCTACAAGTAAAAGCTCAAAAGTAAAATGAAACACATGATTTCGTTAGCATAAACGTACACTAGAACTCAGATTTGTAAAATTAATACTTTATAAACATTGATCTCCTTACTACAAGTCCCTTGCAGCAAATGAACGTTTTCTTCCGGAGAGAATTCACTAGAGTTACTAGACTGTACAAATATGAAATCGCTTCTTATGAATTACTCCGAGATCGGATGTTCATTTCGTACAGACACAAAACACGTTTCCACCACTCAATATGCTATTTTTTTTTAAAACAAATTAAGAAATACTTGCTTTAAAGCAATTATGATGGTGTTGAGTTGGAATGAAAACGACGCTCTTATACCATGGAGAATTAGAAAAAAATTCATTTGAGTTGCTAAATTGTACAAACATGAAACCGATACAATAATGTTTTGCTGCGGTGATTTCTCTTAAGCAAACAATGGCGTGAAGGTCTGTAATCCCCGTGGGGCTACGGAAAATACGAAACGCACCCTGAAACTGCCATATCAATTCCGTTATCCGCCATCATACGGAATTTAATCAAAGAAGAGGATAACATGATGTCGCTTGTAACACTTTGTGCACGTGGTTCAAAGCCAATTCTACAAATCATCTCCTTGGCATTTGAGTTTGCTGTTGAAGAGAAATAGATGCATGTCAAATATCGGTGACATGCGACTCTGCATGTTTGTAATTATTCAGTACGAGTATGAGTACATTACTTCGCCGATTCTGAGTATGAAGTTTTAAAAATTGCTTATTTTAAATTTTGAAATCTTTTTGTAAAGATTGCAGACACTCTCTCTCTTGACTCAAGACGACGCACACAATGTGTTAAGTATAAGCTACAGATCTACTCCAGTAAATCTCAAGGAGCTTTCGGATGTCCTGATAAGATACACTAGACCAATTTTCTTTATTACTTGCTTCGGGGTATTTTACAACAAATAGATAGAGATACGATCATTCTGAAAATGAGTGTTTGAAACAATGTAGAAAGGCTCAAGGCATTTCAATCTTTACCTATGAGGGATTGAAGGAGTAGTTGGAAAAAGATTCAGTTTTCGGATGTAGTGCGAGTACCGATAGCATGCATGCCGATCACGTCAAGCCTTCTTTATCAATTATTATTATCTCTACGACAATGTAAGTGCAGTTGTTTTAGTCCTATTGTTCTACGAAAATGCTATGGCATAACGCATACTATATCAATCGTAAAACTCTATCCTTAGTGTGGGTATGCGAAAAATAGCTGGAGGTGGTTGCACTGGGTCATGATGCTACGTAAATTTGTAATGAAATGAAATTCATAAGTCATCAGAATGGTCTCGTTCCCATATTTAATGGATGGTGGGCGCCATGCTCCGAAATAAAACAAAGATTTAGGTGCGTGTTCTCACTTAAAGGAGGCTTAAAGGGATTAGCAGCGATAATGCGAGAGAATCGAAAAAATGTGGAAATGCATTTTTTAACTTATAAATTGGTAATGGTAATAAGTGTGTACAATTCCATATAACTGGTTTAATGTACAAACAAACTACCAAATAGTGAAAAAAATATTTCAGGAAATTTGTCATACCGTCTCCCGCAAATACACATACAGCGACGGTGTATCTAAATCTGCACTAAACAGCTGATTGTGGTTTACACCAGTACAGAATAAACAAAGATCAATAATGTTTGTGTTTGAGGTCAAACTGTATTGGTCATGGTTGACAATATCACGCTGAAAATCTGTGATATTCACTGGGAAAGGCTTTTTTTAAAATCTCAAGTCGGAATTTTTATACGCACGTATAGAAATTACAGAATCAGATAAAAAATACTGCCTTGTCTTTAATACACGGATTTCAAGCCAACCACTTGCAGGTTATGTTCGCATATCCATGCCAGTAACAAAAATACAAAAATATGAATTTTGATGTTTTTTTCGATGTTTCGGATTAGCAAATCGCTGCTTATCCCTTTAAATTTGATTTTACGATTATTTTAAATCGCCGAGTCAGAAATGAAAACTGACTATGCTGGACATATACAAGTATGACTCTTATACCTGCATATGACCGACGACTTTGTTATCCCTCTCCGAAGAACGGGATATTTTTGTGGTTTGTGTGCTCAAGTACAAACGAACCACACGGAGAGCAGAATTCCATTTTAATTGACAGTTCTCAATCATTATTGATTATAATACTCCGTTTGAATTTTACGAGTATTCTTCTCTAGTTCACCATAGGTTACTGTGTCATTAATCCGGATCTGGTCATTTTATACAAAAATCGCTGTATTCTAATCTCATAACGAAAAGTCCTTTTCCTTATCCGTGTCGAGTATTTTTTTCTATTTAGAGATATGGCCTTTTTTTAAAAAAATGAGGACGCCCTTTCTGAATACTTCTGAATAAATTTATACAAGGATGTTTTCTACATTGGAGATGTTAAATATTTAATGATCAGTATAAGATTATTATGCGTAGGTGTATATCCCTCAAGGTATCCGAATTAATTGAATTTTAAACAGGATGTACTTATTCAGATTTTTAATTTTGTTTAATGCGAACGTATTTTTCATTTTTGTATATATTAATGGCACCGCTAGGATTACTTTCGTCATTGAATTCGTCCCTTTCATTTGCTGATAATGAAATAAAATAAAATAAATGTTTATCATTGATTATTATATCCGTGGAGTCCCGGAACTTGTTATAGAAAATAAACGTAGCTAGGAAATAGCACATCAAGGAACATTATATACCGATTCATGAAAACAATTTCTGCGAATATTACTCGTATCAAAATTTCTCGTTTGCACAGGCAAAATTTACATAGGCCATTTAAATTGTACCTTTTGGATATTCGGAATTTTGTAGAAGTATGCTTACATACATTTACTTCTTTTTTAATATGTATTTTATAACATGGACATGATGAAATGGCGTGACCAGTGTTTTCATATGGTAATTTGCAGTCTCTTGCGTACTAGAAATATACGGATTGTTAAGTTCCAATGATTTTTTTTGGGGGGGACAAAGGGACGGTGGCCTCTCTTGCCCGAAGGGGGGGGGGGTTACTATCATTTTAACATAAGGCGAGTTAAAGAGGTTCCAATTCCCAAAGTAAACCCTATTAATATAAGACCAAGTGAAATGGTACCTATACGAGATCACGCGTAATCCAAGATATATCACAAGTGCATTATATGATACTAGTGGGGGACTCTAGTGCAACGGTCTCATTTGAGTGTGCAAATCCGGATAAAATTGTGAATTTTGGTACACAAGTACTTTATGCAATGATAATAAAAAAAAATTGATGGAAGCACTTGCCACACCCCTTTCACGGCCCCCAGCATGGAGTTCAAGGTTACACAGGGGTAAACATTTTAAAATATACTGATTCTGATGTTTGTCTGATTACAAGGATTCCAAAAAGGAATAGCTTATAGGCCTACTACCTATGACTTATAGTTTTTGAATTATGGGATAA
>JAMKCH010088002.1:22754-33984 GCA_023653785.1 Ophioderma brevispina
TAAAATATACTGATTCTGATGTTTGTCTGATTACAAGGATTCCAAAAAGGAATAGCTTATAGGCCTACTACCTATGACTTATAGTTTTTGAATTATGGGATAAAAACGGTAAAAATGGTGAAAAAGTCAATTTGGTTTGTACAGGGGTAAAAAATTAAAAGTTGCTCCAATTTTTGTAAAACGTGGTTCAAATTGTTGGTTCAGCTCATATAATGAAATATAGGAATAGTTTTGACTATCTTACGTGTTTGGTTATTGACCAAAATGGCGCATTTTCAAAGTCAACAGCTGTTGGCAGCTACTGGATTCTACTGACCTGTGACCTATTTTGTTGTATAACGTGAAAACAAAGCATAACTGATGAAGCAAACTATTCCTTATTTCAATCCCTAAAGCTAGGGAACAATTTGCACCACATATTACCCGAATCCAAGCAACTTCTAACTTTTGACCCATGTACACACCGTGGAGGTACAGTTTTTACCCCGTAACTCCGAAACTATAAGCCATAGACAGTGTAAACTATACCTTTTTTGTAATCTTTGTAATCTGAGAAAGAGTGTCATGTGCTTTTTAATATTATGGGAGCTTTTTAAAATTTTTGACCCTGTATAACTTTAAAACCCAAGCTGGGTTCCATTAAGGGGGGATGGAAAGTGCTTCCAACAATTTTATGGATTTAATATCAATTCGTAAAGTATTTGTGTGTAAAATTCACAATTTTATCCGGAAGCGCACACTCTTTCACTACAGTCTCCTGCTATACCCTATACGAGATCACAGAAAATCCAAGATATACCGCAAGTAGATGAAATGGCACCCTATACAACACCTATATTGTTCCCTGCTTTTGTAAATCATAATCACTTGTAAAACCTCATCCTCGACTTGAAGGAAGTGTCCAAACGCGTTAGCGTGAAAATGGAACTTTTAAAACCAGCTAAAACCACAACTGGTTATAAGATTGCACCCTTAACGTGAATATGGCACCCTGTACGTAACTTACAAAGCCGATTAGGTTAAAGTTGATATACCCTATTTGCAATTCGCGGGACAACGGCTGGTTTGGTGCTTTTGTAACTAAGATGGTTACCCTACCAGTATATGAAGTTACCCCTCCCCCTTTTTTAACATGAAAAAATCTGCTGTTCGTATTAAAAAAGAAAAAGAACTATGGTTGCACTACTGCCTCTATCAAAACTGCTCAAAGGATACCTGTTAGCCTATCAGTTGATACAAGCGTCGCGCATCTAGCTTTTCTTGAATGTCTTCTGCAGATTACGAATGACGTGCTACTGCTATCATTCCATTTGTGAAAATAATGGAGCGAAGGAACAATAATATGGCGTCACAGAAGTGTGTCGATTTCGGAGAAAATAATGTCAATTGTAAGTGGTGTTCTATATGTTTTGTGCCTCATACTGTTGGCGCCATACAACAATTACAATTGTGCCTGTTATTTTAGGGGTATTATTTATATGATGCAGTCTCTAAAAAGTATGATTGGTTCCTCGCAATGTGTATTTTTCTTGCTCCGTTAGACGCGTGGTGATCTGTGTACAGATTTGAACACCCCAAATAGATTTTTACATACGTCACAATGGTTTTAAATTGCTTTCTGCTAAACAACCTGCAGCCATTGGTTTCATTTGAATACGTTTTTACTCTATTTCGAGTATGGTATAATAAAATAATAATTACGATTCTTTTAAATATTTATTATCGGCAAAAGAGGTTTTAATGACGCAAAATCTACTGTTGTTACTGAAGTAGCAAGTAATTGTCTTCATTTACTCAGGACACAAGTATGGGATTCCTGATAAAATTCAATTAACACGGGCAAGACGGTTAATTATATGCAACGTAAACCCCCAGCGTTCGGTGCTAAAGCGTAAAGCCATAAACCTCGTTCTAGTGCAAGAGATAATATTTACAAATAGGGATATAACCAGACCATAAATAATGCCATAATGCGGCATATTGCTGGTATAAATTCACAAATAACGTACACTGGCGACCTGGTTGTTAACGTTCACCCGACTCGATTTCAGTGAGGAAATATTTTTTTCGCGGAGTGATTATTTTTGGTTACACTCTGCTGGTGATACGCAACAAACTCAGACAGGTTTACCGCAAACTTTGATCAATTATTGGCAAAAAATGGAATAAAAATTTCCCAAATAGGCTAATCTAATTCTAATCGAATCTAATAGAATGCCATGCATAAAATGAAAGTTTTTATCATATTGGCTTTACCTTTGTCGAATGCTGTTTTTTTACAAACTGTGTAAAATCTACATCGATTGATATGCTAATTTCACTTATGGAAGGGTAAAATCACTTTGGAGCACTTTGCTGTGTTTCCAGCTGAAGTGAAAAATCAATACTTATTAAATGTGTACGTTACAAATGCTTCAATATTCTTTTCCATTTGTTTTTCTTTTTTCTCAAGGAAAACAATTTGTGGGTATGAAATACTAGTAATACTTTAGCTCAAGGCAACCATGAGGATTTGTCTATAACAATGTAATATTTCGTGGTTTCGTCTCTATTATACATTCATAGCTCAGGTTCACAGCACTAAGAAATACTCACCGCTGAATACATATAATTGAGTCGTCTTTTAAAAGAAAAGAGACTTAAGTAAATTTCCTGGTTTTTGACTGAAATGAGTTGGGCCTGAAATAACACATGCCCTTTATATGATTGTATTTTATTCCTATTTGAAGGTTAAATCATTAAGGGTTATCGCTGTATGCACAGCGCACTACTATAAAAGTACAATACTCTTTCTTCAAATAAATATTATTAAGTAAGGAAAGTTATGGGATTCATTGATCGAAATTGATCACATTATATAAATTACCCTGAGATATTTTGACGTTTGCAGTAATATAAAATTCGGTCCAAAGTCAAGTTTTTGCACATAAATATCTACAAATACATCAAATGTGTCATGCCAATATTCAGGAATTAGCGTTGTTATAGTTTTCGTTTATCATATCTAAACGGCATTGCGATACTTCACTGGGCTGAGCTGTTTGAAGCTAGGTTTTTTTAAAAAAGAATTATCGGGTAATAGATTCTGATACTAGCCTTCCTCGTAACTAGAAATCCCATGAAGTCAAACAGGCGTTGTGTTATTCCATTGGCTGCTGCTGCAGCTGTCGCGCTACGTGTTGTGATCCACTGTTTAGAGGTTAACAACCGCGCGCCTATTTTGAGGTTATTGATTTGGATCGGAGGTATTGTTTTGGTTCGAGTAAAATTCTGGTTTAATCCCGGGTTTAGGTTACACTAACTTCGAAAATACCAGCCCAAGAGTATGATAAGTGCACCTGTAGAATTGGAACATTTCGGGAATTTAAAGAAATGCTAAGAGCTAAGATATGATTGAGGAATTTCTGAGAGAGACGGCTGCAATTTTCCCGAATTTGAGATTTTTCCATGTTAATCTTGTTTACACCTGTTCAAATGCACCATGTAAATGAATATCTGTATAAACGGTTTCATTATCTCTTGAGATGTTGTAATAAATTGTCAAACGAACAGTCTAATATGCATGTTGTTTCGATTGATACAAAACTTTAGAATTATATATTGCTGGTGGCATGCTTTTCAAATCAAAAGAAACTAAAATGGGTTGTTTGCGCTCACAGATTATTACCTATATGACGTATATAATGCACAAAATGGCTACCCATAGCAAGGCTCTATGACAGTCGGCGGTGTCACATAACGGCGTGTGTGACAAGTGTATTCCCTCAGTTCTCTTAAATATACTCCCGACTTGAAAGGACATCATTTTAATCTAAAGAAGACATTCATAAAATTAGTATCAACCATATTTTACTCAAAATCTACTTTACCTTATTTCGGTATTCATACGTTGTTATATAACGAGGCGATTTTCACGACACATGCGACGTCAGATCGTTTTGTGAAAATACATAAGGGGGGCTTCCAAACTCACCCGCCATGTGGCCGGGCGTTCATGGCGGCTGGACCGTATTTCATTGCTTAGACCAATAGAAACCGCAAAGAAACGAGTGGAACCTGCGAGCAACCGGTAGGTCATTTTTGGAGCAGTCCCTAACAATGTGTAAGCATCAATTTACGTAATAATTAGGTAAATAACTCTAAAAAATTACTTCACTTAGGTCAAAATTTACTTTATAATTCAGGTAAAACTTTGTACTTGAATATTATGGAGGTCTGTGCTTACATAATTTGTGTAATTTTTAAATAATTTCTGGTGTATTTTTTATGCGAATGGATTGTCTTTAGCACATACGCTACTTTGTGAAAGGACAATTTGAAATAAACTTGACCACCTACAAGCATATTAATTAATAAATTATTTCAAACAACATCCCCAGTGCCAAGATTTGGGCATTTTAAAAAGCATTGTCTATCTACTTACTCTGCTAAAAATCACAAAAAAAATGTAATTACATACGCCGTTATGTGACGCCACCAACTAACTGAACTTAACTCTTAGCAGTGCTTTTCAACCATTCACTTTGAGTACAGTGTATGGAACATTTTTAGCGATACATTATTTTGCGCTTAGACAACGACTTCCTATTTGAAAAACAACGTCAATTACAAATGAATCAGCGAAAACCAATTAAATAAATTACTCAGTAATAAGGCTAATTAGTTTCGCAGCCGTAATTCTACCTAGAGAAGCACTTGCTGGGAATTAATAGTGCAGCACTTTGATGATTGGAAGTCGCTTTGGCTCGACTGAATCCTTTTTGCCCCCTTTTCAAGTGTTTTGACCAATTTTGTGTTTGTAGTATTTTGACCAATTTTGAAAAAAAACCTTTAATTATCTCTGAACTTGCTTCTTCTTGGATCATTTGTCTTTGTGATCCAGTTTTAATATCGTCGCTGGGCAGGAAAAACCTCTTATGTGTTTCTGGCCCTTGAACATGTTTAAAGCAATCCCATAGTATAAGTTATATTTGAGATTACATTTATACATGTTCAAGGGCAAAAACACATAGGAGGTTTTTCCCGCCCAATGACGATATTGAAAAATCATTTAAGTATAAAAGACGTTTGTAAAATTAAAGGGGTACATAGACACAAGTGAGGTCTAACGCAACGCCTATTCGAACACCTATTGAAAATCTTGTCACAGGAGAGTGATTTTGAATAGACAGTTTTCAAATTACGCCCTCAATTCCCTTCAAACTGAGTGTTTTATGCATAATATTTTTATTTGTGCACTTGCTTACGCCTGGAATATATAGGCCGAGAGTAACATCTTTTTGCATGGACATGCGTTTTTGGGGTCATTTCATGTTTTTCGTATTGCACAATAATTCCCTCGGCTTCAGTTTCATGATCTATGTGTTTATCGATTTCTTTGATCTTTTATTGGTAGGTACTCATAAGTGTAGGTCCAGGTCAAGTTTTAGCGGTCAGGTCAGGTTTTCTTTGAGGGTATGTATACTACTGGTATCCTAATAACCATGTACCACCTGTCCCAGGGCAGGGTTGTCAGCGGCTAAACCATCACCCCATCTGATTTCTATGGAAATCCGATGAGGAGGGTAGCTGGTTACCCTGGTAAAGAAGATCTACCTACAAGGCTCTGAAGAGCTAATGGCGACCATCTAACACATTGACGTCATGAAGGGCATCCGGTCAATTATCTCTTGTTCCAATAAATCCCCACACAGCAGCAGTATTGCTGTGATGTGAGGTAAATCCGGCCACCTCGTTAGCGGGGACAAAACTGGATTCAAAACTTTGGTTCTACTACTACTACTTCCATAGAAGAAAGAGATGTCCTTCCTTTATGTTAGCTCAGTCTAGGCTAAAGTTGGGGTTGAATTTGATGCCGAATTCTTTCCATTTGTCTTGTTAATAAATTGGGGAGTTTGTTGGAAAATTCTTTTCAGTAGTGTGGTGCAATCCACTCGGAAGCGGAGTCGAAACGTGTTGATATCGTGATGTTCAAACAGGACAATAGGGTTTTATGAAACATGAAAGGACCCATTACGTGATCTACCTTTAGAAAGTTTTGGCTTATTCCTTGTAATGTGTGTACATGATTGGTCTAAGACTATTGCCATTGACAGCCTAAAGGTGGGCTCATACTTCATCAAGAGACGTCTGCAGACGCTACCTTCCAATATGGTTTTTACAAAACGCGTATATTCATGCATCCGGCGCACAAAGCGAGCTTGAAAGATGAAGTATGAACTCACCTCAATACGTGTACCATATAATTTTCAATATGGAAAATTTTATTGATCAATTGACATTTCTGCGTAACCCATGGGACATAATACAAATAGACAAAGTGAAATTGATTGATTGATTGCGGGCGTTATATTGTTTTTAATTGCAAGTCGTCCGTTGATGTTTATAAGCAATAATCCCACCATGACGTCTATATTTTTATACAGTACCTGAAAAGGCGCAAGTGATAGCGGTGGGAGTCAGGAAGACAACCGGGAGGATATATCCTTTTATTATTTTCTTGAAGCATTCGGGTGAGATCTAATCTGTAAACAAGTTTTTATTGATTATTTAGAGCGGCCCCAGGTGTGCTAGAATCGCGTATTTGATACGCCTACGGAAAGCATGGTGATCTTGCTTGCATATAGTTTGTGGAGCCGTGGGCAAACAAACAACTTTCACAATCTTACAATACGCACGTGATTTGATACTCATTTTACCTGTGGCCTTCACTGACAAGGACGTCAATTTAGGACGACAAACACGTATCTACTCGAACAATCAGGGGGAACCGGGTCATTATGGGTAAGATTATTGTCATGCATCATGTTCCAGCCATCCTATCATTTTGACAAATCAAAATACCTTTGAGGAAAAACAGCCCACTAAATAATTGTGCTTGGGTTGATATACATCAGAAACCCAACAGGGCATAAAGATTTGCCCTCGATTTATCACATTACCATTTAAAAAGAACACATAGTTGCCACCCGAGAGGAATCTGATGACTTTTGGCTGTAATCTCGTTGCAGATCACAAGCTAAAGAGCCAAACCGGAAAATCCAGGATGTATCGCAAATATTGGGTAACGAAGTGCAATCACAATGACCATGTTGACCAATTTTTTTAAACCTCTGTCACGTAACCGGACTCACTTTTCTCCTTTTTTCTTAAAGTAGGGGCTCACAAAATAGCATATTGAGACCATATACAAGCACATGCTTTATGCAATCATATCCACACCCCTAAAAATCAATACTAGTTTAGATTTCCCAACCAAAATCCTGATATTTTATCAAGAATTTATTCCCCCTGAGCCAAATATTTTGATGCTAGTAGATTTCAAAATAAGTGATACCTCATTAAAAGTTTTAGGTCTGTCAATTCACCGTGAGAGGTAAGAGGAATTATTTTAATGGCCACAGGTAAAAAAGTGTATGATACTCATATATGATACTCATACAATATATAGTAATGTAGCTAGTAAATAAATGTTGACCTAAAATACATTATTTCACATCTAAGATAGATGGATGTTCCAATTGAAGAATCAGGATGAAAACACCAGCATTTACTTAATTAAACGTTGTTATTTGAACATAACTTAACTTTGACACTGCAAAATGCCATTCCTTATCACAACATTGGAGAAATAATGCATTCTTATATCGATGCACACATAACACAACCAAGTTTTTGTTTGGTCATCAAAAAATGGCCCAACCTTGTATTAAATAGATTAGCGCAAAACGGAGTTGACAACCCGGCCAACAATGGCATAAGTCCTTCAGTCATTAACATACCATCGTATAGCTGAATACATCAGTTTCCAGTAAGCCGATTCTGTACAGGAACTTTGTACCATGCTCATAATATGTTTTGTAATGGCAACAAATGCCTAGTCTCTGCATGGCCTGGGATTGAACCCCATATCAATGCCCCACGTTCAAATATGCAAGGAGTCTCACGTAATTTGAAATCTATTATAGTGAATTTTCACCAACAAATAAAGCTTCGTCAGGATTATATAACTTGTGCAATTGATCTAACTGGTTCAGTGATTTTCATTCATCCTTAATTCCACTCTGCTCAAATCAATAATGCATTGTGACGTCAATGCCCTGGTGAATGGTAGCAGGGACATCATATGCCTTTGTAAAATTGCAAGTAAAATTAATTGCAACAACTGCAAATTACAGAATATTTAAACCTTCTAATGAATTTTTAGGTATGTGGATTTGATTGCCTTAAGTATGTGCTTGTATATGGCCTCAATATAATTTCTATCTTTACGGACATAATTCTCGACATGCTCTCTGAATTAGAAGCTTGGCTTTCATGTAAATTCTACAATGGGTTCTATTTGTGTATCAAAGTTGAAACGTTACGTAGCCCGTCCAGAAGGACCATATCTGCAGATTTGTTGATGCTTATAAGATCTCATCATTTTTTTTTTAATTTCAATTGATCACCATTATTTGAAAAATTCCCACTGAATTGCTCCTTTCTTATTTAAGCCTCCAACACTAACCGATCAAAGTCGAAAATCGATCTGCTTTACACCACGTCATTCCAATATTCTTCCCTCCAAATCCTTACCTAATCAACTATTATTAAAACATTGATCAAAATGAGAATGAAGAATAAATTGTATTACGGAATGAACAATAACAGGAAAACACATTCATGAACAGCAAAAGCGGTACAACACCTGAGGAGGTATAGTTCTCTTCCCACAATTAAATGCAGATTAGGATGAGTTCTTGTGATTTAGGTACTTTTTGTCACTAATAAACTTATGCAAAAACAAGTGCAAAATTGTATTGGAAGAAATGCATTGTCGGAAAATCGCTATACCTCCTCTTCCGGAGCACCGCCATTGACCAGTTACATCAGAGTCATTTTACATTTTCATATCAGGAATTTGATCAATTAGAGGTGTATTATTTGTCAGATTTTATTGAAGTGTAGATTACATATTAGAATAAATTTGCTGGGCGTTATCGTGTTTTTCGTCCTAGGCGCAGAATAACAAACATTCGGTCAGGGATTCTAAATAATTCGGGATACACGACATTTTCAGGACAGTGGATGCCGTGCAGTGGCGCTGTTGTTCAACGGATTGTAGACTATTCAAAGTTATGTGAAAATGTTATGGACGCAATATTTGATAAACCCCATCCAGGCAACTAAATTATATATTTTTAATTTACAAATACATGTTCAAAACTATATCACAGTAACGTCACAATAACGTTTATCACATTTCACACAGAAAGAATTAGTTAAGAATGGTTTCAATATGCGCAACCGCACAAACTCCAAGTAGAACATGATTAACGAAGGTGAAAACTTTTATTTCCAATGTCAGAAGTCTATCGTCAGATTTTTTTCTAGCCAATCGATCACCCTAATGTGAAAAAGAAGATAATTGCGTTTCTTTTCAAACAAAGCTTCAGCTGAAGGGTAGGAGAGCTAGTTTTGTTGCACTGTACTAGTAATGTCATTTTCATCCACAGATTTCAATGAAATCTCAGTGGCATAGGTAATTGAGCCGGTGGCGAGTTTACCGAAACATATTCATGATTCCGGTGATGTGTTGAGTGGTGCCGTGAGTTCTATTAGAACGTCAGGGTCATGGGCGTTCAACGCTGTTAGACCAGAGAAGATGGCCAGAAAAGTGGAGTGTAAGACGCTATATCGAGTTTTACGCAGTGTTTGTCGTTTTGCGCACTAATATGTCGAGTTATCGCATATGTCTTGTTTACACATTCGTTTCGGAATTATTTTTTTTTTGCTTGCGCAGGTGTAAAAGTAATTATAAATCGCCGTACTCATACGGTAAAGACTAGGGCACTTGATTCAGTTGACTCTTCACGCAACAATAGTTTCACGCTTTATTCCGTTGTCGTCTATGGAGCCCGGAATGTGGCTCCCGGCGGACTATAATTACTTTCACACCGGAAACGGCTACTTTATGTTGTCCAAACAAGGGTGAGCCCCTCCTCACCCATCAAAATATTGGCGTGTTTGCTACACTGAGATTGCTGACCTTATTAATAATATATTTCGATTTGCCATAGTAAGTAAATCATGTCTTGTAATACTAGCTATTCAAAGACTTACTTCACAGTGTGTATGGTATAGGCCTACATAACAGCTTAGGAGGAAACAAGTATAGTGGTGTGACACCGAGTCGAAACTACGCAACAATAACGTAACAGGCGGGGGGATGGGTGGGGTCAGTTTGCACACTTCACCGAGACTCCTCTGACCGGGAAAGTCAGCTCAAGTCAGGAAAGCAAGAAAGAGAAGACGAAAAATAGAGAAAAGAAGGGATAAAGGGAAAGAGGGAGGGAAATGAAAATCTTGTGATTCGAAATGCTTGCGAATAGGAGAAAATGATCTCCCCCAACGCACCGCAAGCTGATCAGATTTTAGAGGCGTCAATGAAAAAAGGCCCGTTTTTACACCCTGCCAATTCCAAAATAAGCCACAGGGGGAAAATAATGAGTTTTCTCCTCACACCCCCAACCACCACCGACCCCTGTTAGGCCTGTGCTGTGCAATTTAAAACGTCATGTAACCATTTCATTTGGGACTGCAGGGCGTATAGCTACTTAGGGACGCACCATTAGAATATAATGGGTAAAAAGAAATGCACATTAGCAGTAAAAAGAAATTGCTCGAGTTAACTTGCATTATCATAAATCTAAAAAAAATCGCGTTATTTTGAAAGGTATTTTTCAAATTTCTTCAGGCTCTGAGGGGGGCGGGCATCCCCTTGGACGCCCCCATGTGGCTTTGTCTAGATTAGCCCTACTATAGATGCACCATCCACCAAATAGGTACACGGTGATGTGTTTCCTTGCAGTACCTTCCAAGTTGCCTTCTAGGCGACTAGTAGGTACAAACTGGTGCCACCCATATTGTACCATCCTTCAAAACCTCCCACAAATGAAATAGATCTTGATTTCTTTTTACGTATTTGTGTCAAGAAATAATTTGCTTCAAAACATCAACCCTGATAAGAAAACAATACATACCATTTCAAAATTTGATAAGATTTTAACAGGCTCTGTAACACATTGGCCAAAATCACAATATTTGCAATGGTGAAAAAAGGCGGAAAAAATTGCTGCCAGGTAAGGATGAAAAAAAAAATTGTCACAAGAGTGAAAAGGAAAAAATGGCAGATTGAAGGGTTGAACAAAATTGTCAGGACCCCATTTGGAAAAAAAAAATTGTCAGG
>JAMKCH010088004.1:1346-14357 GCA_023653785.1 Ophioderma brevispina
GTTTTGGTGTGCTATCTGAGATGGTCTTGGTCACAGTGATTGCAAGAGGTAAGTGAGCTGTTCAGAAATTTTTGGGTGAAAGGTTATCTAGGGGTCAAACAGGGTCACTCTCCGAAATTCCAAATGCTAGCGGCTAACTGTGACCACAACTTAGTCGAGTTTGCTATCGTTAGCACCGTTTTCAATCATTCGTTAGCAAAGACAATGAACGGGCAGTATTATAGGTGAATGTGGAACAAAACTGACATTTCGAAATGACCAGGTTTTCCAATGGCCCAAAGCAATGCGCCTTATTCCACTCTAACACAACTTGACTTCAGTTCTAATTATGGATGAAACCCTACAATTAAAATCGACATAATCTGTTACGTTTGTTTTGTTTTAAGCTCGGCAATAGAAGGATTTAAACACTGATTCAAATGTGGTGAGACATTGTAAGCTTACATGGTTAAATAATAACCCAAACTCAATTGGACATATTAAATGTCGGTTGTATATCTTTTTATAGGTGTACTCGTTCACCATGTCCACGCTGGAATCAATAAAACTTAAAATAGCTGACAGTCCATGCCAACATTATTTATAACTATATGGTGTGGCTGAGTACATGTAGGTTTGAATTTTCCAGAATGCAAGGGGTTCATTTTAACTCATAAATAAGAAGATATGTCACTTCGTAGTATAAATCATGCACAGATCTTTTAAGTAGAGTGTAATCTGATTAAGACCATTGCCAGCAATAATAATTGAAGATATGTGGGGCAAAATAGATGTGGTTACAACAATAAATGCATACAAAATATCCATAAAGACTCATAACGTTGCAAGTAAGTACGCTGCATTGTTATTGATGTGTTAGACAATTGGACAATATGGTGTTCAGCTTTCTAAACATGTTTAATTTTTGTAAAACATTCGACTCTACCACATACCCTAATGTACACTGTTAGTGGATAAAATATAGTATAGTGTGGACAAAATGGATTTTCGTTTTTATTCAGATATGCATAATGGACTTATCCTTATGATTTTTTCTAAGATTTTATTACCATTTTTGCTAATTTTCTACACTTTAATTTTGCATTTTGTAATCTTAACACCTTCTTTTTTAGTTATGGTTCACAAGATATTCTCAAGAAAAGGTTATTTCTAAAATTTCAGTTGATTCTGACACTGGCGCATTAATTATTTCCTGGCTATTTCCACTCTTTACAAAGCTAATGTATAAAAACCTTTATCCAGGATTGTTGATTGATATAGATTTGATTTAAGTCATAGTGTCAGAACGTCTTAGCATAACTGTCCGTAATCCTTACTGTCAAATCACCACGAAGCCGTGCAGATTAGCTCAGATTTACACAGATTAATTTATTTCTACTTCAATATGCAATCATAACTACGTTTTCCATGCTTGGAGCAACGATGGGTATTATAAGTTGACGAGTATATGCTTACCCTTACAGCAGGCTATAAAAATACGTCATTTCATAGAAATAAGTGAAACCTAAAGGATTAAGTCACAGTAGTTTTGTATGTGTAGTTGTAATTTTAAGATTTAAAAGGTTTTGTACTGACAGACTTATCTCAAGTGAAACTAGAAAATGGTAGGGATTGAAGTGAAAATCCTTGGAACACATTTAATGGCACGTTTGTAATATTTCATTGATATACATTTTACGATGGTTATCAAAAATTTGTATTAGCTATGGGGTTTAATTTCTACGCAATATTTTGTTTATGAAAATCCCAAGAACATATTTAAAAACACGTTTGTTAAGACATATATTGGAAACAAATACAAAACCTTTTCTGACCCAGGGAGCAATTAGCATTTATAAGGCAAGGCAACAGGAGAATTTCATCTTTATTTCGAACGATGTTTCTTCTCCCATCTCCATTCCGTATATAAGGTTGGTTCTTCCTCAGGGAAGAGAGATATATTTACATATAAAAATAACATACCCCAAAACAGATAGGGACATTAATAAGAGGCTAAAAGACATCCACGTAATTTGAAGGCCAACTTTAAGTTTGCCGTAACTTTAATCAACAAATATGTCTATTACATGAATATCATAGACTTATACTCATTGATATTAAAAACACAAAGGTCACATACCGGTCAAACAGGATTCATGCCATGGGAATCAGGCTCTGGCGTGTGTTTTCTTGAGTTAAACTTCATTTCCGTCGTCTGCTGAATAACTGTCGCCGGCGACATTAATTATAAAAATCGTTCTGCTTACCCATAAGGGAGCTGATTTGGTCTTAAACATTTCAAGTGAGAGCTAATGTATATAAAAGCTTTACAACTGTGCAAAAATATCAATTTTGAAAAATCGCGAGGGCGCACTTTTTTTTAAAATAATGCATGAAGTAGAAAGATACAGCGTCCCTATTGCACTATTTCAAAACCAGGGGTCCGTTCGCCAAACTCATGCGTAACCCTACGTGTATACTCATGCGTATGTCCTACATAATAGACCTTTTTACATCAGTTACACAGTGCTTTGGATAAATTCACTCTTTTGGAGTGACTACAAGGCCCACTCTAAAAATAGTGAAATTTCACAGCTTTCAAAGAATACTTTTTAGTTCAAATGTACTCTTGATAATTTAACAAATGATAACATGATATCATTTTGTCAATTATCAAGATAAAATTTGACCCAAAAAGTATACTTATAAAGGTATGAAATTTCACTCTTTTTGGAGTGGGCCCTGTAGTCAATCCAAAAGAGTGAAATTCACTCTTTTGCATTTAGAGAGTAGGAAGATCAGCAACGTTAGTGCGCTTTAGAAATCGCAAAACCATAATGGGTAGAGCTAGAGTCTGTGGGCTGAAGTTTCGGGTCCTAGGCGATAGTCTTGGCTACAGGTGAACAATGCGCCTTACCCGTGATACTTAGCGGCTCAGTTCCAAGTCACCTATTGACGTACACACTTAACCATTTCACCTCAAAGCACACAAACGACCTTCTTAGACTAAAAACAAAGCACCCAATACACACACAACGTCAATATTGTGTACAGGGTGCGCAAAAATGCCAACATGTCAGCACCCTACATGGTACACTGCACATGAACTGGTTATCCAGTCTATATAACATCCTTGATGGTAATCATTCATTGTGCATCTGGCATGCTTTTTGAAAATCATACATGCATTACCTCATATACAATCGGTGTAGTATATATGTGCTAATCCACCTGGCACCTGTCAGATCAATACCTTGCAGCAGGTCTAGAATGCCATAGCTACATGATTTCTAAATATGTCGAACACGTGCATATGGTACACATGCAGTACTTGGGTCAACGGTTCAGATAAAACTCCCAATTATTCCCGGGCAATTATTTAGGTTAGTTGGTGGAAGAGCCTATTAATGAGATTATTTATAAATTATTTTATATAATTTAGATCTTTTTTTGATAGACATCTAGGAGAAAGCGTTATTTTTAGGAGAGTTAGGGTCAAACAATAGACATCCCAATACATTACAATTTAAAGGTGCATTCCAGGAAAACTGTCCATTTGCCGACACAATTTTAAAAATGTTCAGGCTTGCTGGGATCGCCGGGTATATCCATTTTAATTCTGTCCGTTCGAAATCTTTTATTTTGATTTATAACATTCAGAATTTGCCAGGCAGAACCCAATATTGATATATGCATTAAATTCAAGGGACGCGAGGAAAGATTTATATGAAAAAGTCCGATTTTAGATGCAGGAGGAAACCGAAGTTCTCGAAGAAAACCTGCGAGGACGTGTTTGGATCGGCAACCAAATTCACATACGACACTGGCTCGACCGGGAATCGAACCTATGCCGCATTG
This sequence comes from Ophioderma brevispina, assembly GCA_023653785.1. Classification (NCBI taxonomy): domain Eukaryota; kingdom Metazoa; phylum Echinodermata; class Ophiuroidea; order Amphilepidida; family Ophiodermatidae; genus Ophioderma; species Ophioderma brevispina. The sequence continues at coordinate 5,184 of JAMKCH010088004.1, forward strand.
GTGAAAGGTGAGCGACTCGACCGCTACACCAACTCGCCCTCCCATAAATTTGAGAGCGGGGAGAAGGGATTTTCCCTTGCTTGCCAATTTTCACATTTTAAGTGATAAACGTATCTCATACAGTATAATAAGCAACAAGTAACGTTTTTCGACAAAATCAATAACAAAATATTTATTAATTCTAATAATCCAACTATAGCTCTTGTTTACATTAATACCGGTTTACCAACAGGTCAGCAAATTTACCGACGTACGGACGACCCTGAGGGACACTTGGCATTTTATCGAAAATGTTTGTCGTCTTCGCTTCCAGCGATGATAAGCCCTACGTGTATCATCAATCAATTTTAAAAATGGTTTGGGACGCCCCTGGTTCCTTCCCACACACGTACTTTAAAACAACCACTTCAAACGTGAGGGGCCGCTGATATTTTCCACTCTTTAAAATTTGATACAAAGTAGCTACATATATTGGCAGAACAATTTCTAGATCTAAGGCAAACAGTTTACCTGTTATTTGACTCTTGTTCCACTTCCGATCGAGATGATTCATTCACTCATGGCATGCTCCTGTTTACAACCCCCTTTTGCTCTGATATCTAATATCCATTGCGCGTGACCCTTACTGCCTTGTGCGATGATTGTCCCCTCTAACCATGGATTTGTTTGTCTTCTTCATGATCCTATTGGTGGAGCGGTCATTGAGCAAATGCAAAGGGGGAAAATAACCCAAATGAGATCGGATCAAAGATAGGGCAAGTCGTCGAGTGGCACAAGTGTCATACTTTGGGAAGGCATGCGTATCATATTAAATGGACGTTTGCGTTGGCCTACAGCAATCATCAGACAAGTCCTAATTAACTGTCATCCACAATATGGTCAAATTCAAATGCAGGAAGAAGCGTGTATTCTATTACTGATATAGTAGGGAGAAGGCTCAAGTTTCGAACTTGACTACAATCAATGTGTTAAACAATTTACAGGTGTTTTTATTGAATTATTGAACTGTATTGGAAACTCTAGAGCTCTATTAGTAAACTGAAAGAATATTGTCAGTGTTTGTGACAAAGACTATATGGTCATATCTTGGTACATAAGTACCGGGGGTACACAATGTATCTCTTAAGACGCATTCAAACATGCTCACTATCCTTAGCTTTCTAGCACTGAGAATGTTGATATAAAATAGGTTTACGAGACCCATATTTATTGTGCTTGGCAAGTTTAAGTACAAAAACTCTATATGACTGTTATTCAGTATAACGTGTCAATAATTATGCATAGACCATGGAAACAAATGGTCCTTTGGAATATACTAATACGCTCTTCTATCTACAGGGTGTCTCAGAAAGAACGTTACCCTCCAAAAACGGCAAATTTTACTTACTTAATGAACTCTTATCCTTGTTTTAGCTTTATATTATGAAAATATATACTTTTATGAACATATGGTGAAAACAACAAAGAAAATGGTGAAAAAATAACCAAACAATGCCTATTTCCCTCAAAATGATGCAAAATTACTTTGTCCACGGCTAGTATTAGCAGAGGAAACCATGGATGCAAATATCCGCGACATTAATGTTTAAGACCCTCCTGGTCAATTTAATCTCAAATTCCAAGGTCCATTGCTGGTTTTAGAGTTATTGTTCAGTTCTCTACGCACTGCAGCATTATTTGCAGCTGATTGTCCTTTGACGACCATATCTCTCTCCTTGCACCTTTTTAGAGTCTTGCCATGCTCCAGAATTTTTACTCTGTTCCCCTTGATTGCCATCTTACTGGGAAAACGTTTTAACCCCCATTCACGATGAACGATGGTCCTTTAACCCAAGAATATGCCATAGTAGGAGTCACGCGCCAATGCCATTATTTGAAAAGTGTGCTTAACCAAATTCATATTTGCATTATGATGGGAGACGGGTGAGGGGATTTAGGTCACTTCATTCTGAAGAACAAATTAAGTGCATGTTTCAGGTGCTTTTTAGGCATTACATGTGAACAAATTAATTAAATCTGAGGACTACGTGTGCTCAATTCCATAGGAAATACAATGTACATGTTTCTGTGCTATTGCTAGCCGTGGACAAAGTAGGTTTGCATCATTTTTAGGGAAATAGTCATTGTTTGATTATTTGTTCACCGTTTGCTTTCTTATTTTCAGCATGTGTTAAAAAAAGTACATATTTTCATAATATAAAGTTAAAACAAGGATAACAATTCATTAAGTAAGCAAAAATTCCCGTTTCTGGAGGGTAACGTTCTTTCTGAGACACCCTGTACATGCCTACTTAAGCTGCTTTAAACAGCATAGCAAAGCGCATTCCGTACCATCAACAAAGAAATGGTTTAGTTTTCATATGAGTAAAAACCATTCGGAAATCTCACTTATTGTGCGCATCCGATTCTCTTTGACACTTGACTGCACTTTTTGAAAGCGATACAAAAATCTACCAGCCTTATAATGTGAACTGTGGCATTTGATTCTTTTCAAAAGACCCGAAAGTGATAATTTTAGCGCGTTTGTAAGTGTAAAAAACCTTGAAACGAAGTAATGTGCAATTATAATTTACATGGTCAAATCGAAATATTCTACTTTTTGGGTTCGTGGTGTCATAGGTGACGCAGTATTAAGTGGTTCGGCCACTTAGTTGTTAAACTAATTAGTGTAATCTTAAATGGCATTATCTGGTGTCGTCGATATATCGGTAGTTCAAGAACGATAAAAGTCATAGTATCACGAAAAAGATGAGATTGCGCACCTCGTTCTTTTGCGTACGATTGCAGCGAGATGGTATTTTGAGCATAAATTGGATTTCACGTTTCAGTTCAAATAAATCACAGGCGAAATATTGTAATAGCATGCGTTCAGGTTTATGTTACACTTTTGAGAGGTACTTGAAGATAAAAACCCGCGTCGGCAAGACTCGCTCATGGTCTTTGATAGTATTACAGCATTTGTTTGCATAAGACTATTGGCCTAGTTGTTCTAACCGTAGCATGTGGGTTACTTAGCATTTAACACAAGCGTCCTATCTGTCTACGACCTCTTCAGCAACATCCAACTTATGAAGTGTGATAAACATCTATGTGCAAGCTTAATGTTGCTCTGCAAGCACTTTAACAAGAGGTACAGAGACGTTCGTTAAAAGGCAATGTGATCTTTGTCTCTGTTCTAATTCGAGATAATAATGCGAAGTCAAATGTTGATAACAAGCAATCATTTAGGTCATCAACTTCAACTGCTTTTAAACCCTTCTACAAGTTTCTAAGATTGTTGCAGACATTTATCAGGCATTTTCTCTTGAACCATACTTAGAGCTATATGAACTTAGATCGAATTAGTTCATCAGATGCAATTGGTTCCTCTATCTCACTGACGCATTGGACACCGAGCAAAATGGTTTGACTTTAAGGACATCTCTAGTTTCGTTATGGGTTTATCTTCCGTTGTTGGCTACTCTTATTCGTGGGTTTGGTTTGGTGTCTCTGGTCTGCCAAGACCATTCATATAAATCATGGTTCCTTGTATTGTTCTGTTTGTATTTGTTTTCGTTGTATGACTCTTTCCTCTTTTATACATCGTGGTCCATTGAAAACATCCGCATATCTGTGAAGTTTCAATATAATTGCTATTTTCATTTGCCTTGTATTTTCAAAATTTGGAAGATACTATCTCAAAATGCCAAAAAGGGACTTTTGGCTGCTTGCACGCAGGTCTTACATTTTAATTTATAAACAAAAATAGTGCAGATGTTTCACAATTTAGTCTAGCACGCAGTGTTTTAAAACACATGCATTGATAATATAATATCCACGCTAGCTTTAAGAAGAACACCAGATACATACGATTGTATTATCATAAGACTACAATCCTCTTGAATGCCATCATTGCGGGAAGTTCGTTCTTTTTATTTGAGCACCTCATTTATACATTGCTATTTAACCAACTCGTCGGGTGTATTACATAGTGACGGATGATAAACAAAATACGAATTTTTGTTTCTGAGAAAATCGCATTTGAAAAATCGCGAACTCTAGAGAATCCGTACACATCCCCACATAGGATTCAAACAATCAAATCCAATTAAGAAACGAAATTAACAACTGGAAATTTATTTTAGCTAACATTCATGAATTCTTACTTGATAAAATGGATGTAATACATTGGAAAACTTAACCATCATATCCGTCAGACAAAAAAAAAAATACGCAAATCGGCGATTATGTTCAAGACATAGTGACGGATGTTGAATTTTCCCTATACTAAAGCGTTATTCAGCATCCGTCATTATGGAAAACAGCAATCGGCGTTTTCTGAACATCCGTCAAACCAACGTGCGTCATCGCGAATCTGGTCAATTTGGTTTATTACATAATGACGGATGTTGCGTGGATTGCCGCGATTCACCGCTTTGAACTGTAAATATAATATAAATTTCTATTAATATCGATATTTATAAAGTAATTACATATTTTGCTTTTGTCAATTATAAATTTAAGATGAGAATATTTACAAACAAAAGTATTTAAAAAGCCCTGGTGGGAAATCAAGTATACACTTTTTTGACAGAGGGTTCAACATCCGTCACTATGTAATACATCAAAGTCTCTGTTATGCAACATACGTCAAAATTTCAATGTTTTTAAATTAAGATTATTAATTAATGAAGTACTTGCAAGGTTCGGCATTTGACATGTTTGAAGATTTTGGTATTTAGTACTATTTCCCTTAATTTCGTAAAAATGAGAAAAAATCAACATCCGTCACTATGTAATACACCCGACGAACTAATTTAAACGCCATAGACACGGTACATTCAAAGAAAAAGCCACCATGTTAAAAAATTGTTTTAAAAAAATTGAAATGCAAAATATTCGTGCGAATAAATGAATAAACGTATATTATTTTAAAGAAAGAAAAAAAGCATTGTTAATAAACGGATAAAGTATATTGAAAGTGGAAATATTAAAACGGTAAAACGAATTCGTTCATCGTACTATTGGGGACTCTTCCATAATCACGATTATAGTATATAGCTCGCGTAAGATGGTGTCATAGAAATTACAAAGACCAAGGTCAAGGTAGAACCGTCTTCTTGATTAATGAGTAAAGCTGCTGAATCATCCTACAAAGACAAATTAATCACAAAAAAGTTTTATAATTCTGCATTTTTTTCAATCTAAGCATACGACCGTTATTTCATGTCATTCGCGAATATCCATCGTTCCGTGCGCATCGAATGTAGGACGACATAAAATACGTTCCACACAAATTCAAACATATGTATGATAAAAAAATTATATGGAAGGGAACACGGACTACACATTCATAACCCCTTCCCATATATCTATACTTCTACAAAATATTAAAGGTACACCGAGGAATTTCACATATCTAATGTCCCTAAAAATATTGAAAGTAAAGTCTCGACTTTTACACCGATGCAATGATTATCTTTATTATAGATTTGGTTAGTAAAAGTGCAGTTGTGAGATTCGTAATTTACATGGTTATTTGTTCTGTGCGGCACTAGACTACAAAAGTATGGAAAGCTACTACGTATTCATCGGCCAATAGTTGTGCGAACCAAAAAGTAAAATGTTAAATATTTTATTTCACGTATTAAAATCTTATCATAACCATACTAGTCGTCTACGGAAGCAAACATGTTTGAACTGATAAGACATGGGAAAACCTGTACTTTTTCCAAAGTAGTTGTACTACATTAAGGGGAAAAACATGTTCAATTTTTCAGTATTGAGTAAATATATTTATGTTATTATATGTTCTATACGTTCAAACGTAAGGAAGCATATTAGTGGCAAAAAAATTAAAACAATTATTTCTGCAAATTATCGCAATACTTTTGCGAATATTCGTAATTGTGATTATTAGCAATTTTTTGCAAATATTCGCAATACTTTTGCGAATATTCTAAATATTTTGCGATTATTCACAATACTTTTGCGAATATTCCTAATAATTTTGCGAAAACCTTTAAATTTGTTGGTGGAGATAGTACACGATAACCAAAAAAGAAAAAGTAAAAAGCTATGCGAAATGCAGATTTTTTGTTTCTGGTTTTGTTTATTTGTTTGTTTTTTAGTTGAATGCGAGATTTTTGTGTTTTTATTATTGAATTTTGAGCCGAATTTTCTTTTTTCCGACGACTAAAAAAAGCAAACCTCAAATCCTCAAAATCTGAAAAAACGAAATGCACAATTTTTTTATGTGATTGGTCTTCTGAGACATTTTATTTTGCCTAGGTCTAATAAGTATTACTCCTTATTTCATGTAATTATGAAGACCCAGGGGGGACTTGGTAAAATAAATTACTAAATAGGCAGGCGATATTACCATGCATGTACGTAATTACATTACTTACGTACGCAATAATTATTACGTTGGTACATGATAATATTACGTTCATACGTATTATCAAAGGCCATGATATACTAGCAGTCGCAGAGTGTGACGGTGAAATCGCGGGTGATAAAACGCTCGCAACGCAATCGCTGGAACGTCGGAGCGACTGAGTTAAATTGAAGTCAACTGACTTGTGTCAAGTCGCTTGGACATGCCAGCGATTTATCGATTAGATATCGTCGGTCGCTTTGCCAATCAGCGACGGAAGTAATGTCATAAAAAAACGATACGCATCTTACGATTGCCCAGTATATTATGGGATTTACGTACGTAATAATTTAATTTTTTACCATGTCCCCTCTGGGTCTTCGTAGTCGGTGCCAAAATGCCAGTGTCAGTTCGAACCGGGTACAGCAGCGACGTGTATAGCGATATTTGCAGCTAGCGCGCATTCGATCGCTGCCAGCGATGATTACCCAGCAGCTAGTGATAAAGTCGTAGCAACACTGAAAAGTAGTTACACATGTAATAGTATGCAGCTGCTATGCACAAACATTGGTTGTTTTATTCACCAACCATTAGAATGCTACATTTCTTCTTCAACTGTAATCTTCGACTATAAGAACAATCTTGATGAAAATTGCCAATATCCCGTATAACATGGGGGATCGAGAAAAGACATTAAGTGTGGCGTATACTCACAGGCATCGGGTGATTGATAGCAAAGAATAATAACCTAGATAGAAATCTCTTTTGAATTGAGAGAAAATCAGGAAAAATTAATTTCAAGTTTATTGCTCTCAGCTTTATGGCTAAAACGCGCAAATTGTAGCCACATGGGCACGCAAAAAGCAAAAATCTCAGAAAGTGTCTATGGTAAATGGCGACCTATTGCGATATTTATTGAATTACTGTTTTTTGTTATATCCCTGGAGTAATGCAGTTTTCGTAATCTCATACGCAATACATGAAGGGGGGTGATGTACATCTAATGCTGAACAAATTTTGCGGCTCGCTGTGTGATTTAGTTGCCATGCGCGAGGCGTGTCCTCGCACGTGGTATGTGAAAGTACACGCCCTTCGCGTGTACGTGGAATGTGGAATCGTTCATAGATCGATCGAGCAAACGAATTCTGTTTCACTACAAGTATACTCATCGCATACGACTACTAAACATCCCTATTCTTTGTTCTACGCAGGGGACTCAAACATGTGACAGCACCTTCCCTTATTCAGAGGCAGAAAGTCCTCAGTAGAATTCTTTATTTGCTGCACATAATATTAGATCGATTTTCTTTCAAATGTTATGAAAATAAACACTAACGAAATGTACGCCCAACTAGCGAGGTTACGAAAACCCATAAGCGTATAACGCGAACGCCTATTCTAACACCTATCTTCAAAATTACTCTCCTGTGACAAGATTTTCAATAGACATGCGTTTGCGTTATACTTTTATGGTTTTTGCAACCTCGCTACCTAATCTAACGTCTCTGCATTTATCCTGATTCTAAAGCAATCTATAGCCTTAACCCTACCTTCAATGTTCAAATAAAAAACAAAATAGAGACAAACAATAGCGCACGACAGTGGTATTATTTCAGCAAATTATAACACTTTTGATTTCCATAAATACACAACACTGTTAAAACAATTGAGCAAATTAATATAAAACATTTAACATAGTTAAACAAATCAAATTACAGGGCAAACGTTACCTAAATTAACTGTTTCTTGTTGAACCAACACTGGATTTCTGTTAACACTGTGACTAAATCGTGGTGATATTCGAACTAAAATCAGCCAATTTGCAGTACCGGTAATAGCAGGTTAAATTTGCAATATGAGCCCACCGTAGCAAGTTTATTTATTCGTTTTGGAGGGAGTGGGTGCGAACTTTATGAAAGATTGACGAATCAAAGTCTTCTTATCAGGATCTCTTCGCTCGGGGAAAGATTTCATAAGTTTGCAAAACAAAAAAAATACCCAGTTAAGTTTTCCATTCAACCATGGTTAGAAAACAATTACATCAGCAGATTTCCAATCAATAACATAATCATTATTCTTTACTTCGTTTACAATGACACACTTTCGGCGTCACTCATTGAAGCAAATTGATGCAATTATTTTGAATTATGTTGCTAATATCATAGTCATTATATTGATGACAATAATAGTTCATAGGCACTACTACTTTTCCAAAGAAATTACCAGGAATAGGATTTCCTGTAATCCTAGCTAAAATTGTTAAGGGATCACTGTAAATCAATTTTCTGATCCATAGATCGAAAATTTTTAAAAACATATCGCACGTTCCGCAAAATGACAAAGTCATAGGGAAGGGAAAGTAGGAGAGAAACCCGACCTTCAAAACAGGATAGTCCGGAAGCCGGCCAGTTTACTTAGAAAATAATTACTATAGTTAGTTTTTTGTGGATTTGGCTTCCTTAGACCACCCATTATAACAAATCAACTGCTGACAGTCCATCAGCATTGAGCAATTTTAGATATTCGTAAAAAACAAAATGGCCGCCAAAATGCCATATTTTAGAGAAACATTACCAAGAAGGTTGTGTTTTTCTTAGTAAAGCAGAGGAAAATATTGTCTTATGCTATTAATGGGATCATAAAAGACACAAGCTATGTTTAAAATTTTCAAGGTGGCGGTTAAATATCAAAATTGTGACCAAAAAACAATGGCCTCCAAAATACCGTATTTTTGTAAAATTTCACCAACAAGGTTTGTTATGCCGTAGTATAAGTCTGGCAAATGTTAACATGTTATGGATGGCACTTAACAGGGA
>JAMKCH010088005.1:0-14845 GCA_023653785.1 Ophioderma brevispina
AGGCAAATCCATTGTGGGAAACTTGCCATATATGCCTACAAAGGTTGTAATTTGTTTGTTATAGCACCCTGTATATGTCCATTCTCCATAGAAAGACATGTTAAACTCAATTTGGAAGAAAAATCATATTTGCCCACAATGAAATTTCATAAAATTTACACAGTATGTCGTTACTTGAATAAATAATTCATTCAAATCAGTTGTCAAAACTGTGTCGCCATCAATATTGTTTTGTTTTATTCTGGTTTTGTCATAATAAATGAGACTTTCAAACAGCTGTGAGGCAATCTAAGATGCACCCAGAACAGCCTTAGTGGAACCCCTGAAAATCAACCAATTCCCATATCAATTGAAAAAGGTATTAATATCTAACTGGGTGTGAACTGATAATACTACATTTAAGTATCCTTATGATACATTTAAAAGTGCATAAAAGGGAAACATGTCTGGTTCAGTGGGCATGTCTTAACAAGGTGTTAAAGATGAACAGGTTGTACTTTGACACATCTGGGCTAAACTTTAAAACAGATTTGTCATCAGAATCAAAGAAACAGACAATATAAAGCTGGCATTTTTGTCTGTCCTTTGATTGGGCTGGCCATTGACTTTGAATGGCCTGGCTATTTGACTTAGGATTGGCATTTGGCTTTGATTGTCTTGGCTATTGGACTTTGGCCTTACCATCAATTTTGATCAAATTAACATATTCAAATTATTATTATTAACATGGCAGTCCGAAATTTTGGTTTGACCATTTAATTTGATTGGCATGGATGTTGGATGTTAACATGACCATTAATTTTTTTTTTGACCGGGCTGTTAGATGTTGGCCTGACCATTGAACGTTGGCTTAACATGGGATGTTGGCCTAAACATTGACCTTGACTGACCTGGATGTTGCACTTAGACCTGGCTATTGACTTAACTAACCAAGCCATTGATTTTGACTGCCTTGGCTGTTGGACATGGACATTGACTTTCATTAAGCTGGGAAGTGACTGGATTGAGCCATTGACTTTGACTGACTGGGTGTTAAAATTTGGCCTGGCGATTGACTTGGATTGACATTGACTCTATTTAAATTCTCAAATGTTACATAAATCTCAAATGTTAGAGGTAAAGTGATTTTAATTGAAATCTTGAACAACAGATTTGTATACTGTGCACCTTACTCTTCTAGCCAATTGGCTGATCTATATAGTATTTTTATGCTTAAAGAGTTAATTGGGGGATCATGTATGATCATCGTGCCTGCATTCAAATTGCACCAAATGGAAATTTGATCATTTGTGCATGTGTGACACAAAATGTCACATTAAAATGATGGTAACATAATTGCCCAAGTTCTGTGTATTGTAGTGGCCACATTTACATTTCAGTCTTGCCACAAAGATGCCACAAAATCAAAAGTGGTTATCAAAGTCAATTGTAGGGCCAGTATAGGATAAAATGATTAAGGTGAGAGAATTAATACTAAATCACTGAAATCAATAATTCTTGCTGTCACACTAACACATGAAGTTTCCATGACTTCTACATTTTGATAAGAAACAACTTTAGGCTGGGTTTGTTTGTTAAGGAAAATTTTAAGATAGTCACAACAATTGAACCAATTTGCCAATTGTTTGTGAAAGAAATCTTACGATAGTTACAATAATTGAACCAATTTGTTAGTTCTGAAGGAAAACTTTAGCTAAGATATTCACAACTTTATTATTTGTAATGGTGAATAAACTGAACTGAACAACAATTAAACCAATTAAACTGATTGTATCTGAAAGCTCTCAATTTGAAGAAAGTCACAACAATTGAACCAATATGCCGATTGTGTCTGAAAGCTCTCAATTTGAAGAAAGTCACAACAATTGAACCAATATGCCGATTGTGTCTGAAAGCTCTCAATTTGAAGAAAGTCACAACAATTGAACCAATATGCCGATTGTGTCTGAAAGCTCTCAATTTGAAGAAAGTCACAACAATTGAACCAATATGCCGATTGTGTCTGAAAGCTCTCAATTTGAAGAAAGTCACAACAATTGAACCAATATGCCGATTGTGTCTGAAAGCTCTCAATTTGAAAAAAAAGTCACAACAATTGAACCAATATGCCGATTGTGTCTGAAAGCTCTCAATTTGAAGAAAGTCACAACAATTGAACCAATATGCCGATTGTGTCTGAAAGATCTCAATATGAAAAAAAGTCACAACAATTGAACCAATATGCCGATTGTGTCCGAAAACTCTCAATTTGAAGAAAGTCACAATAATTGAACTAATATGCCGATTGTGTCTGAAAGCTCTATTGAACCAAGTTGTTGGTTGTTTCTGAATAAAAACTTTAAGATGGTCACAACAATGGAATGAACCTGCCAGTTGTTTCTGAAGAAAAACATGAAGATAATCAAAACAATTTGTCAAAGTTTAGTTAATTTTGCACAGTACAAAGTCTGTGGGAAATTGAAAACAGACCTTAAATATCCAGAGAATACCTTTTTTGACAAATTAAAATTGTTATGCATGTTTTTGTCACCCACACTCCTTTAAAATTTCAACAAAATCTATTTAGGTTGACACCATTGCTGATGATTCCACACCACTAAATATATTTGGTCTGGCACCCTCTGGCTGAAAATGTATGGAAAAAAAGTAGAAAAGAGTGTCAGGTCTAAGTTAGAATTTAAAATTTTAAAGATGTAAATCACAAGATATCAAGATCCAGGTTGCTGATCGGGTCACCCACCTTCAGATATAAAAATGTATAATTTTTCTGAGATTCAAGATTAGTGTGGTTCTGTTTGACCATAGTCTGCAAGTACACACCTATGCAGCAGTGGTATTAATAATTAGTCATTAAATAGCAACCATTCTCTCCATTTGATTTACCTGTAAATTTGATCTTATCAGTAGCTAGTGTCAAATTTGAATAATCCAGGCGATTTCCCCAACCCGGTAACTGTAATGTAGATATCCTAAACCATTACGGCCATTGACCAAGAGGATTTGTTCTAGTTTAGAGCTGCATTTGCACTGGGTCGAAAGTCAACTTGAATTTGAATTTTAACTTTTTCCAAACTACATGTGAACAGGTGCAGTTGTAATCTTCAAAAAGGTCAAATTTGCAAGTTGCTTTTAAGCAACATCATTTTGAGCTGAGTGAATTTGAATAAGATGTTATGAAATAATTTTTTATAATATGAATGAATCAAGTAACTGATTTCATGTTTACCAACTGTCAACAAACACTCACCACCAAGTTTTGTGGGAAACAAACTTGCGGTTTCTACATGCAAAGCCATATTCAGTACTGTGCTTATATTGATGGTTTACCCTTAAGACAGCAGTTCTGTGAGCCGCCAGTATAGCTGGGAGGCACATTTAGCATTCAGTTGTGTGCTGTATGTATATGTATGATGTTTGTCTCTTATGAATATTTTGATATGAAGGTGAACCTTCCTTGACCAGAACGCAAAGTCCTAATTTGATGACACTTGGTATGTGGGTAGTGGTGGACACACATATTAACTATGTAAAGTGTTAATGGGTAAACATGCATATTAATGAGCTCATTTTGATTAGAGTGAGCACTAAAGCCGAGAACCTCAAATTCTAGTTTGTCTCTATCATGGAAGGAGATAAATTTAAAGGCTGAAATCTCTGGAAGACAATGAGAAAAATATGGCTTTTCATCTGACAGACTGATGCTACTTTTGGGTGTGTCAGGGGGTTGGGGTTCTGACTGAGAAGTGAGGTAAAGTGCCTTGCCCAAGTGCACAACACATTGGCCGCAGCGGAGCTCGAACCCTCAACCTTCGGATCATGAGTCGGCAGTCATATCTAACTCCACCACATGCCCTCATTTTTGGCGAAGACTGATGCTACTTTTAGGTATGTCGGGGGTTGGGGGTCCGACTGAGAAGCTAGGTAAAGTGCCTTGCCCAAGTGCACAACACATTGGCCGCAGCGGAGCTCGAACCCTCAACCTTCGGATCATGAGTCGGCAGTCATATCTACTCCACCACATGCCCTCATTTTTGGCGAAGCCTATCTTTTGCGCTACGTATCGGATTGGAATGAAATAAACATAAAAATAAAGCATATTAATCTGGCTTTAAAGAGATACAAAACAAAACATTGTAATTTAATTTTGACTACAAGCTCTTGACCCAAGTGTTAATATTTGTTGTGAGGCTCTGTATGTACATCTATTACATCTATAAATCCTTCCATTTCTCGTATAGTTGTTCACACATTATTTGTTAGGTATTAATGTAAGGATATTACATACATGGATTAAGCTGCACTGCAACTAAGTACAACTGAAATTTCACTGACAGCACTTCTGCTGATTATGCATTCAAACTTGTTTTCCCCTTAAAGGCTGACTCAGAGATTTTTGGTGTGTATTAATTAAAAATAGTTGAGTAGAACTAAAGATAGTCACCTAAAATGCTCAATTCCCAACTTTGAGATGAATTTGATTTTTCGTTTTAATGCGGTAAACATTTATGTATAATATAACAGTGCCATGGGATTCTGTGGATAAAAATAATTCTGGATTCGGAATTTTGTGATTTTCTACATGAAGGACTGTGATTTGAGCTTAGCTATTCACATAGTTATTAGTATGTGTATACGCATTCATGTATATGGGGAAAAAACATGATTTGTTTGAAAATTGAGGGCGCCCTCATCGAGAAATCTCTGAGTCGGTCTTTAAAGTGAATTCAAGGTACTAATTAAACTTTAGGTTGAGTTGAGAACTTGTGACATAATCGGTTACAACTTAGGATATGTTTCATTCAATAGATTTCTTGCATTTTCCTGATTTGATAAATTTGATAAACTTGCTGGCAGTATTTGAATACCTATCAGCTTGAATTAGGTGAATTTTAATGAAGGCAAGTGTTGTTAATTCTGCCATCAGACTCAATTTGGGTTGTAAATCCTGTTTACAGCCTCATGCTATTTTCTGTGTTATTTAAAACAGAATGAGCTACTGTCCAACATTGCCAGTATTAATGGTATCAAGAATTTTATATTTCAATTTGTTTTATCATTAATACAATTTTTGATCTGTTTGTTATAGATATTAGAGTTACCAAATGGCATTGCCCTTCCCAACTTGGACCATTATCACTGAATCAAATCCAAAAGTTTTCCAGCATAACTACCATCTAGGAACTTTTCTTGCTGTCAATATGAAAGGGTACACATTAAACATGACAACATTTGATACTGACATTTTATTCCACAATGATGAATATTGATGCCTGGGATTAGCCTTAATGGTATGATGTTGGCTGCTGTTATACGAAATGACAGAGCTTATGTCGCCATAATAATTGGTCAAAATTTAATCTATTTCACAATTTTGCAAATTGATAAACAATATGATCATTTGAAAGTTATTCTTTTCAGGAGATACCTGTGAAGAAACTTAAGAGGTTTAATATGTACATATTTTTGGCTTCTCATGCATTGGTAAAAAATCAATGCAAGTGGACTCTGTTTGACATTGAATAATGGTATAAGCCCCACAGGGGTGCATGCCATTATGAGTCTTGTCAAACTGTCCCTTGATTAATTTTTGGCAATGTATGAGAAGATAAAAATATGTAGGTATTAACCTCATTCATAAACATTATTGAAGCACATTAAAAACAGGAATAATCTATGGAACATGTAGCAGTAATATTTCCATTGGAAATCGCACACACATTCACCAATAAAATGAATTAACCCAACATCACACCTAAGTGTTCTGAACACATTGTGTATGCTTATTAACATGCTCATTGTGCATTGAGATATATCAATGCACGATTATTATGCAATCATATTCCTTGTCTCATATAAAACATTTATGAATGCATCCTTAAAGTCTCAGTTATACATTATCAACATACTCTTAATGCTTTCTATAGGACAAATGCAAAATTTAATTTGACAGTCTACATAACCTCCCTTGATGTGATGAATGAATAGTCTAGGCCCCTAACGCCATTTACAGACATTGACAAAGGTTGATGATGCTAGGTGAAGAGCCATGTAAGACGAATTGCCTGCACAGGTGCTTGATTATAGGATGAAGTCCAACAACAGGTTGTTGCAGTGCTATGTGTCTTATTTGCTAAGTGCATAGACAAGCCCTAGTTGGAACTAAAAGATCAAATGTTAAATGGCGCCCAACTTGACTTAAAAGCTCTTAAATGTCAGGTACTTTAATTTGATGTGCAAATCTGGCAATGGGATATAAGAGCTGCCATTTGTGTTTTGACAGACAACATTCTCTACTCTGTAGAAGGAGTGAAATAGATGATATCACTAGAAGACTTCAGGGATTCTCCATATAGTCTCAAGTATGAAATGATGGCATCTCATACTTCATTGTTGATAGATGTCTGTCCACCATGGGTTGACTTAAAGTAGCAGTGATTTAACTTTATTCAGAAAATAATTCCAGTGAAATGTGAACACTGCGTGTCCAGACCCATAACTCAATAACATTAATTATTCAGCTTTGGTTTTTGTGTTTGCCTTGATGAGATGTTTTGCACCATATATAGTAAAGCACTCATCTACACAAATTTAATACCAGGGGAACCAAACAACGTGTCATTTTTAGCCATATTTAAAAAAAGTATCTTTCTGAATTATGCTCACATATTTATTAATATTAACCCTTTGGACTGTGTCTGCATACGTTTGTAACACATAAGTCAGTGGCTTTAGAGGTGGCCTTCCAAATGTTTGCAGGTGATTTGAAAAGCCATCTAAAAAACCAACAAGGACTATAGGCTTGTTTCGACTCATCTAAATGCATTGTTCATGCAAATTCTGAATGTGCCCAAGAAAATGAAGATTTTTTTACCTTTTTGAAGCAGAAATTGACAGATAGTAATTTTGAATGGCGACTCTAGTCACTGTTTGTGCTCAAAGGATTAACTAGGATTTTTCTGAAAGGCACATATGCCAAAATTGTGAAAATTTTCACCTACTTTTGTATCTTTCAGATTTTATGTGACACTTTTTGGTGCAGTAAATTTAATGTTAGCTTTGAATACATTTTCCCCCCACAAAACCAGATACCTGTTAAGAAAATAAGATACAGCACTAAGTAATATGCTCTGAAGAATCTTTGATTTGCTCACAACTGAAATACATTGCATTCAAACATTGTTCTTCTTGAGTTGATCTGCTAGAAATAACTAATGGCGCAAAGCTTGGTATGGTTAAAAATATGCAGTACCTACAAATCCAATTTAAAAGCTCTGTCATTTCCATAAACAAAGAGAAAACAAATAATATCAATATGGTACTTCCATGTGAAGTTGTCATCAATGACGACACCAGGAAATTTAGTTTTATGGACCCTTTCTAAGTGTACATTATCTAATATTACATTATCACCTTGCACAGGTGGGTGTTAGTTTCATCATTTTTTTATTTGCATTTTGCATATTAATATACTTATGGATAATTTGTTGGCCTTAAACCAGTTCTACTAATTCTACATTGATCAGATCCATTTTAGTATGGAGTTAAGGATGAGAATACAAAATAGTGGTGTCATCAGCAAATAAAATTAAGTCTAGTAATGAAGACATATTTGATATATATATATATATATCAATAATGTAGATGATAAAATGTACTGGACCAAGTAATGAACCCTGTGGAACACCACATACCATTAATAATCATAATAACATTCATTAAAGGGATTTCATTGTCTTTCCTGTCCCCTCTAGATCTTTGCATTGGTAGTGTTCCATTTCTAATATAATTTTATTGTCACTTTATTATTGCAGGGTGAGAGAGGTTTCAGAGGAGAAAAGGTAAGTAAAGGAAATTAACATTACATGTGTTTCCACAATAAACTATCTGCATGCAAGAAACCTTTTGTGAATGAATCACACCCATAACAAAACTATCTATATGCAAGAAAATGTTGTATTTTACCCGCTCATGAGATATGCAAAGTTTCTTACTGAAAGAATTTATACATCAGTGAATTTGTGGCTTCATGTAAGGATCTCAGAATTGCACCACCTATTGTTAGATATTAATGCTGTTATGGTAATATAGTGACATTTAATTCATATGTTGAATTATTTTGTATTGAAAATAGCTTTTCAGCATATTGGTTTGCATGATTCAGTTAAACTCAACATTAGTGTTTCAAGTTTTTTCTGGATCTTTTGTAAGAAAGACATCAGTAGATGGCATAATATTTCATGATTCCTTACATGAAGCCAGGACCAAAACAGCTAAGAAGTTATCATGCTAATCCCACTGATGATTCCTGTTTTGCAATGGAGCTTAAAAAGGAGGTAAAATTGAGATGTGGATAAAAATATATGTGAGGATACATTAATCTATTGACTGTCAAAATATGGCAGCATCAGGTTAACTGTACACATTTCTATATAAGCCATATGTCATATAAGTAATTTGAAACTACCTTCCCTCAATTTCATGACTAACTCCTTTATTGATTAAAATAATTAGAACTTGAAATCAAACAGCACACTTGGAAAGTAGCTTGTGGTAAATTGAAGAAGTGCAGATTAGCAAATGAAAATGAAATGAAATGAAAAAAGTGTGAAAATGTTTACATTTTAAAGTGGGTGACCTGATCAAAGTCCAATTTTTCAAATGATGTTTTCTTCCTCAAGTGGATGCATATCACCAAAAAGATGTGATTACAGATTTTGTTTTAAATTGGTCCAGCTGTTTGGATAGTAGAAACATAAATGTGTACCAAACTGGCCCATAAGACAATGTGTGTGAGCTTGTGCGTACTCAATCACATTAATTTGTGGTGATGTTTTTGTTCATAGCATCTAGGAAATATTTCTCAGGCCTTAAATTTCACTGGGATAATGAGAAAAAATATGATTTTTTTATGACCCTAAAATCAAAGTTTGATGGGGTAAAGTGGGGGATGAGGTTCTAGATTGGGTCATCCACCTTTAATTAATACAAAGGAAACCATATCACTACTTATTGCTGCTTTTCCTGAGAGCCATGCAACATACTGACAAGGGGAAACATGTTATCAGTATTGGATAATCCAACAATATAGGGAGGAATGTGTCCATGTTCATGCTGTATGTTATTAAATTGTCAGAATTATCTTTAATCTTTTTGATTTCTTTTTAGGGAGGTATTGGCCCCATGGGAAGACAAGGCCCACAGGTAAGGAGATATGCAAAAAAAAAATAATTCTAAGAGATCTCAAAATATGTAGGGACATACTTTGCTAGAGAAGGTAAAAAATAAAATCAGTTTATGGTAACTCCCTGTACATCTTTTAGCCCCTTACAGCTATTTTTGGCCATTGTAAGCAAAGAATAGCCTGGCCTTAGTATTCATAAATGCTGCTCATATACTTTTAAAATGTTAAAGTAGTTCAATTAGGTTAGATGAAATCCATTTTGATCATTGAATTCATTTTATATTAATTTTTTTGTATTTTCAGTAGGCCCTATGGGAGTCTGAAAAAGACCCAAGTATGGGTGTGTTATCATTTTTATAGATTGGAATGCAAAATGTTTTTGGGCCTGCAAAATAGAATTGTCATAAGCCTGCAATGAATTTATAGATGATATCTATTGGTCCTCTACCAACCCTGGCTTGTTAGCTTAATTGGTATGAGCGCTGTGCTAGTAATACGGAGGTTGCCGGTTTGAGTCCAACCTAGCACACATGGGTGTTTTTTCAACACTTGCATGCGCTGGTCATCTCCAGGGAAATATTAATAAATATTCATTCTTGTCTATCTGGAGAACTAAGAAGTTAATATGTTATTATCTTATTCAGGATCTTTGTGGAATCTACTGGTCCCCTCGGTGAACTGGAGGGTGTTGGGTACTATTTTCCTGAGACTGAAGGTTAAGAATTCCAGTTCACCTTGGGGCCAATAGATTCCACAAGATCCCTCATGCAGGGTGTGATTCCTCAGGATTTTTTATTTTCAAAATTTCCATAACTTTATTTAATTTCAGCCTGTATGATTCTAAGCTTGTAAGTAAATTTTACACTTTTTTTTCTCCAGGTTTTTTTTTACCAAATTCAGGATTTTTCTGCAAACCTCAACCATACCCATGCTCATGATCATGAAATATTTGTATACTAAAATATCCTTTCTGTCCATGCTGGACTATTTCTTTAAAAGTACCTGCATTTTCTGTACCAATGCCACTTAGATAATACCATGGTTGTATTGTGCAAAATAAGATATATTTTGGCTATAGTATGGCTGAATATTTGTACAGATGGACAAAGAAATCTGGTGTGATAAACCCTGAGATGATCTTTGAGACCCTCAGATGTTCAAGTGGAAATAATAGATTCACTTTTTTTCTTACACTTGTTATGAAACACTTGTGATAACTTTTAAACATGTGAAATATAAATGCATTATACCCAGGGCATTATATTAAACTATCGAACACTTGAGACCCCATCTATTCCTAGCTTATTCCTCTAAGGTTTCACATATAGATTAAAAAGTGCAACAAATGAACTAGTAACCTCTGTACTTAAAGAGGGTGATAAAAAGCCCATAAATGCTCAGATATAGACACACCTATGTGCATGCAAGATAAAAAGTGCATATGTGATAATTAAGGCAAAACTGAGAGTGTTGATACTTCATGTAATTCATTCATTCATTGGTTATATTCCTTAGAACTTAGTTGGTCTGAACTTATTTTCTTTAAACTTAGATGAAAGTTCCATTACAATTAGGCTTATAGAGTATACTGATGTATGAAGACTAATTGTGCTCTGTCTATAGAAGTCATGAAAGGGGATGTGTTTTTAATGATCCATAGCCTCATCCTACTGACATAACTCAAAGAAGTTTAGATTTTGATATCATCTAAACCATTAGCCTATATAATATGTGCCTAAACTTCCATGCAGAAACAAAATTGTAATTTTGTATTTTTTTAAATGGGTAGAAAATACAAGACAGTGTGGGGCACTGTGATACAAGCATTTGTTCATAACATCAAACTCACCATCATAGTCAACTGAAATTTTGGAAACCTTTTTGTTGAGGATTAATTAATGAGCATAAATAAAACTGAAGGTGCTAGGATCATGAAATATACCTTTAAACTAGATTTGAATTATCAGCATATGTGGAGCACAAGGTAGTGTTGAGGAATTTGATGTCAGAGACAATGTCAAAGTACTTTTAAAAAATTCTTGCACAAAATGGGTGGGTAGTAAAGGCAAAGTTCTGTAAAGCTTTTTATTGCTTCATCCCACCTACAACAGCAAATGGTTGATAAGTGGTTGGTGGGCATTATAGTTCTTACTGTCTAGATATTTTGACCCATATGATATATGAGATATATCAGGCCAGCAAATTGAGAGATGCATTTCCAATCAAAACAAATGACATGGAGTTATGATAAATGGCATATTTTGGGTTAAGAGGTCCTCTAGGGATCATTTGCAATTCATTGTTGAAAACTGCTTAAATATTGTTTCTTGCACAGAAATAGGTAGATATTGACTGCATTTGCTCAAGCCAATCTTCAGGAATGAGCATTATAATAGTTATGCATTCATCGCATCCAAACGGCATTACAATATTTTATTGGTCTGGGATGTTTGAATATTTAAAGTGAACCTAATTGGCTTTGAGAATTACCAAGAAATTGACTTTGATACTGACCGTCCTCCTAACCAGAAATCACAGGGTGAATGTACAAGATCTATCATGCTAGACATTAGCATTATAATGGCCATTGGGTTATTCATAGGCAAGTTAAGTTGTGGCTTCTGCACCTGGCATGTTACATGACTTGAATTCAATTGGCAGGATTAGATGCCATGCGATCGATCAAAGGAAGTTCACATTTCTCCAAAAAAGTATACGCATCAAACATGGCATTTAGAACTGCCTATTGTCATGATTTGCATACACACCTGATAGTTGTTGTAAAAATTGTTTCAAAATCCATATTTCTCAGACATAGTACATTCCGATTGGCAAAATGTTGGGAAATGTTGTTCTATATTAAATCAATTTATCACACTTGTCCAAATCCACCTTGTGAATAAATAAGCTGTGAAAAGTTCAATTGTCTCATGATGGCATAATAATGATAATAGTAATAGTATGGTGCTTATATTCCACCTAAACGTAAGAAGCATCTCAATGTGCTATTGCCTATTATTATTACACTGCCATCAGAAAATTGTTAGAATCATTTCACTTCATCTAGGTCAGATCAGGGTTTCTTGAGAGCCTGTACTGGTTTCTTGGTAACCAGTATCCCTGCAGGGCTGGGTTGTCGGCGGCTAAACCGTCACCCTCATCGGATTTTGTTACGTTTGGTTAGCCTGCTAGAACTAAAAAGAAGATTACCTACAAGGGTGTCAGCTCTGGAGAGCTAATGATTTACATGTATTTTAAAACAAGCCTTTTATTTGTTTGTTACATAGGGCCCTCCAGGAGTAGTTGATCCTGAAATTGCAATGCAGATAGTTAGTATTAAAGTAAGTATAATGTCTATACTCTTTTGTGTTTTTTTTAAATTATTGTGCATTTCACAGTTGATTTAGTTGTACATGCAATGATAACAAAACCATTTTGAGAACTTGTGAAACCAACATCTTTGATGCTTGATATTTTTGACAAATAAAAAAATGACCAAAAATGCAAAGAACAAGAATAATATTGATCAAATGCATTTCTTTTCCAGTAAATGCTTCATGTCATGCTATCAGACTCTGTTGTAGATAAAATAATCTGATGTTCTTCTTAAAGGGGCATTTCGTGATCCACAGCCTCGTCCCCCAATTTACCTCAAAGAAATTTAGATTGTTATATCATCTGAACTGTTGCCACAAGTGTAGTATTTGTGCCTAATTTTACGTACAAATTCCAAAATTGGCAAACTTATTTTTTACCGGTAATTATTTGTACAGCAACCTCTGAGTCTGTTTCTACTGTCAACACAGCAAAATACAGCTTTTGCTGATCTTTTGTGGACACAGCTTTTTCCGTTATCTCTGTTATTTCAATTGCAGGCACAAATACTGGTATGATGCATGCTCAACTGTACTTAACTGCTATCATGCAAACAACCAATACATGATCTGTGTTGCAACTTTTGCCTGTAGGCCTGTGGTTCTAGAGAGTAAACAACAAAAATGGCATACTACACTGAAAATAATACACCTTTGTTATCCAGACAATTATTGATGTGAAAATAATGGTGCCAAATTAAACATGCTAAGATGGGAAGGAATCCAGTGAGAATTACAAAGACGTTTGGTAGTGGCACAACTTAAGATAACTGCAGTGCAGAACTCAGAGACGATGAGACTGTTCTCATAGAAGACGAGACTATTCTCATATCACACATTGTACAACAAACAATTGTAATAGTAGCTAGCTTATAACTTTGCAAAACTAAATATGCTCACTGTGCCCATTGGTTTACATGCTTTATTCCATCGTGCATGAAGTTACACATGACAATAAAGTGCATGTAAACCAATGGATGCAGTTAGCCTGTTTCATTTCATTTTGTTTTACCAAGTATATAACAAGCCATGTAGCTTCCACATCACTGATTATTGGGAGATGTGTGTTAGCCTCAACATACAGCAAGTGGGCCATAAGGATTGGATGTGAAAAAACCCCAAGAAGTCATTGGTTCATAATTCACTACAGTCAGGACAGTGCAGCATTTAAATGGTCCTGAGTATGGGCATTCTCCAAAGTCACAACAGCAGCATACTAGTACCCTGTTATTTCTATCCCAACAGTATTAGTGGGGGACTGTAATGAACAGATCTTATGTGAGTGTGCAAATCCGGATAAAACTGTGAATTTTGGTACACAAGTACTTTATACATTGATAATCAAAAAAATTGATGGAAGCACTTGCCACACCCCTTTCATGGCCCCCTGCTTAGATTTCAAGGTTACACAGGGGTAAAAATTTTAAAATGTTCCGATTGTGTTGAAAAGCACACCATGATGTCTGTCTGGTTACAAGGATTCCAGAAAGGTATAGTTTATACTACCTGTGACTTATAGTTTAAGAATTATGGGATAAAAATTTCAATCCTTTAAGCTAGGGAAACAATTTGCACCACATATTAACTGAATCAAAGCAACTTTTAACTTTTGACCCATGTACACACGAAAATTGACTTTTTCACCATTTTTACAGTTTTTACCCCATAACTCCGGAACGATAAGCCATAGATGGTGTAAACTATACCTTTTTGGAATCATTGTGACCAGACAAACACCATGGTGTGCTTTTTAACACATTCAGAACATTTAAATTTTTGACCCCTGTATAACCTTGAAACCCAAGCTGGGGGCCATTAAGGGGGGTTGGCAAGTGCTTCCATCAATTTTATGGATTATCAATGCCTAAAGTACTTGTGTGCAAAAATTCACAATTTTATCCGGAAGCGAACACTCTTACACTACAGTCCCCTGCTATATAGGTGCTATTACCAGCTATTTCTGCTGGCAAGCTACCAGTGTGCAACACTGTAAAACCCCAGAGATGGTTTGATTTTTCTGTACAGAGTCTAGCTTTTTCCATCAAGCTGGATAACAGATTGATCTGTGTCTGACAGAATTAACAATGCCAGTAAAACACACTCTATAGCCTTTTATATTACACACACTGCTCATGTTATAATGCTTTAATGGATTGAAACAATATTTGGAATTGAGGTAAGTTGGAAATGGTATTTATATCAAATTTGAAAAAAAAGGTAAATGTATTCATACCTTGTTAAGAGTATCAACCATGTTAATTTCACAAAGGACATCTACAATATGATTCTC
>JAMKCH010088005.1:14865-36011 GCA_023653785.1 Ophioderma brevispina
ACAAGCCATGTAGCTTCCACATCACTGATTATTGGGAGATGTGTGTTAGCCTCAACATACAGCAAGTGGGCCATAAGGATTGGATGTGAAAAAACCCCAAGAAGTCATTGGTTCATAATTCACTACAGTCAGGACAGTGCAGCATTTAAATGGTCCTGAGTATGGGCATTCTCCAAAGTCACAACAGCAGCATACTAGTACCCTGTTATTTCTATTCCAACAGTATAGGTGCTATTACCAGCTATTTCTGCTGGAAAGCTACCAGTGTGCAACACTGTAAAACCCCAGAGATGGTTTGATTTTTCTGTACAGAGTCTAGCTTTTTCCATCAAGCTGGATAACAGATTGATCTGTGTCTGACAGAATTAACAATGCCAGTAAAACACACTCTATAGCCTTTTATATTACACACACTGCTCATGTTATAATGCTTTAATGGATTCAAACAATATTTTGGAATTGAGGTAAGTTGGAAATGGTATTTATATCAAATTTGAAAAAAAAGGTAAATGTATTCATACCTTGTTAAGAGTATCAACCATGTTAATTTCACAAAGGACATCTACAATATGATTCTCTAATAACAGGGAGAAAAGGGTGATATGGGATGGCCTGGTATTAAAGGAGAAGCAGGTTTACAAGGAAAACCAGGATATCCTGGGAAAGATGGGTTTCCAGGAAAGGACGGATTTAACGGAACTGACGGATTACCGGGGCGGAATGGATTACCTGTGAGTACTGCATGGCAACCTCAATGACCAGGGCTTGTGAACTATATCAGATTGATTACTATGGTTGGATTCATGCTAATTTAACCCTGAGATCTGAACCTTAGCAAATGACCAAGTCTTGCAGGCTCTATGTCTGTATAGATTATCTGTAAATTATGCACACTAAAAAATAACCCATTTTAATTTTTAAAAAGGAGACAGAATCCAGCCCATTTCAATAACTAGAGTACATTGAGCCCTGAAACAAGTACATGCCAGATTGTGATGTTAACAAGTTTGTGTGATTGATTTGTGGAATGAACCTTAGCAGCTAACTTAGGTATGAAAATCTAGGTATGGCTAACATTTTGGTTGATTTGCCTGTGAGATTACATAACTTTGTTGTGGGCCACCAGCGATGCTGGAAGGACCACTTAGCAATCAGTTGTCAAGCTGGGTGTATGTACGAATGGATGGAAGTTGCTTCCAAAAAGGTAAACATGATCTCTCTTTTGAGAACCCTATATGAATTTGATGAGACTAGGTATGTGGGTAGTAGTGAACCTAAGTATTACCCATGCAATCTCACATTGCTAATTGAACTTGATGGGCAAATTTGCATATCTATTCTGATTGGCCAATAACTAAAAAGGTGAACTTCTACCAGAACCCAACATCCAAATTCAACAAAGATTTGGTATGTGGGTAGTGCTGGACAAAAGTATCCATGCAATCTGCTGTTGCTAAATTTGCATATTAATAAGCGTATTTGCATATTTGTTCTGATTGGCTAATATATCAACAAAGATCAACTTATGCCAGAACCCAAGGTCTGAATTTGATGTGGGTAGTAGTGGACCCAAGTCCACTACACCTAAAAACATTGGCCAAATAAAATTTCACAGAGACATTTAGCAACGTCTCACATTGCTAAATGTGCATACTAATATAAGCTCATTGGATATTTGTTTGAATTGGCTGATAACTTCTACTATAACAAAATGTCTGACTTTGTTGAAACTTGGTGGGTAGGTCATGGTTGGTGTAAGTTGGCCTACAAATTATATTCTATGAATATAGATAGTGCTAAAACTGAGAACCACTAAATTCTAGTTGATTCTTGCTTTGGCTGACCTCTATTTTGCATGTGTTTTGGTTGATTAACACAACAGATTTAATATTTTTAATTTGGATTTCTTAATTGTACATTTGATGGAAATGATTATAGAATTTGCTTGTAGGTGTAGTATAAATATTCTGTAAATACTTCAATCTCACTTTTATTTGTTATAATAACATTACTATATAAAGTTGCACATTAATTAGTTATTTATTTTCTTCACTGACAAGTAACCATCTGTCTAATTTTGTATTTTGTATAGCCTGATTTTATGCATGTTTAGGGAGAGTTATGAAGTATATACTTGGGGACATAATTTCTGTTACATATTGCCAAATACACTCACATGCCCACCAAAACAGCACACCATATGATTGCATGAAAACATGGTACACGCAGTAAGTGACGGGCATGTGTGACACACCGAGTGTCCAGTAACAGAAATTATGGCCATGAGTATACATACTGGTTGTTAAACAACTCGGTAAGCTAACATAAAATTCAAATGGGAGGTTATAGGTTGGAATTCTTATTAAAGCCATTATCAGTGATTCACTCAAAAGAGTCAAAGTATTTGAAATTTGCAGGAATAACTTAAAAGTCAAGAATATGTTCAGAGAATTCCCATAGTTTATTTTTTTGCAACTGAAAAAAATTACAGAAAAGGAAGAAAACAGCTATGTTCAACGATATGAGTCTCCATTCATTTATGTGTTGTGTGTTGTAGTAAGTGTCCGTACCGACAGTAATGACTAAAATATCTGATTCTGTTTTCCAATGAAATATTTCAGGAAGAAAAAAGTGATGCTCATCCATTAGTTTTCCATTGGTTCAAGTCAATTTAGGATCATTTTCATGAGATTTGTACTGTTTCATAATGGACAGACAGACAGAAATTTAACGTTTCCAGTGCCGCCATTGAATTAGGGTTGGGGATCCCAGAATTTAATTACAAAATCCCTTCTTTTATGACGCACGCACACTTTTTAGCATTACCATTCACAGGTATAATTTACTAGACAATTACCAACACAACTGTGCATAAATCTCACAAATTTGTGAAAATTGGGGGCACTCTTTAAAAATGTGCTGTTATTGCTTTAAATAAGACTTAAATTTAGGGTCTTTGCAGATGAAAGAAGCTGATTTTGAAAGACCTATGTTTATGTTGTGTGTGTAATATACCAAAAGATATTGGTTGTTGTGTTTAATGCTTTGAACAATACATTCAACAACCGCATGTGTGTAGAAGAGTTACAGATGGAAAAGGCGTACCCACCTGCATGGGTACCACATCGCTAGGCACACACTTAGTACCTTAACTACACAGCCAGATTCCTACTCATAGTGTAACCCAGAGCTTAGGCTACTCCATGTGTACTCTAAGCTCTACTCCAAGGGTACCCCTTGATGAATTATTGATGCAGGACCTACAGCTAAGTACTTGCAAAGTACACAAGCCACTGGGTGCACAACAGCTGTGTTTACTTTGCAGTACCCATCGTATAGTGTACTCTGCAGTTGTCTTCTAGGTGACTGACAAGTATACATGTAGGCCACCAATAGTGGAGTACCTCTGCAGTACTCCCTACCAGCTGCTTAGTAGGCAACATTTTTGGCCCATAGAGGGCGCCAAACATTCCATTGTTGTTTACCCGTTTCTGATCATTTTCAAGCTTAGTAACATTTATGTTTGAGTTGAGCACCATCAACAACCCTAACATATAACGTTTTGTCTAAAAACATAACATACATGACATAGGTGACCACAATTTTTAATCATGAATAAGATTACTAAAATAATCATGCAGAGTTTGAAGCCCGTTTGCATGGGAGTACCTTCACAGGTACTCCTGCATTGGGTGACTAGTGATTAAGGTACTGTGTGTGTGCCACTTTTGCAGCCAGTGATGTGGTACCCTTGCAGTTGGGTACTGTGTGGCTACTCTCCAGGGGTTTGTTCCCCAAACTCGTGCATAACCCTACGTGTATACTAACTCATGTGTATGTCCTACATGACAGAACTTTCCATACCAGTTACATTGTGCTTTAGGCAAATTGGTCCACTCAGGCATGATATAGTATGCATGTAGCTTTACAACCGAGTTTTGGGAATGGACCCTAGGTAATTCCAAGGTACTCCTTGGCTGGGTACTAGTCAAACCATGGGGAGTACCTGTGAAGGTAATCCCATGCAAATGAGCATTGAGTTCTATGTGATTATTTTAGGAAGCTTATCCATTATTTAACATTTTGGTCGCTTGTGATATGCTTTACACGTATAGCATTTTTTGGTGATGCTCAACTCAGTATCACCTTATATCAAATTGGTTTGTCAATGTGGCAATGTGCTTGAAATTGACATAATAATATTGTAGATAGATTAATACTAAATAGAAATTAGAGAATAATATGCTTCTGTTCACAGGGTGAAAAGGGTGAAAGAGGAGTGGAAGGATTAGAAGGTTTGAGAGTAAGTTCCACACCTTGTTGCCTTAATACTTTACAACTAGCACATGCAAAACCTCTTGAGTTAAGGTGGATGGAACGGATCCCCATGGTCATGAAAGGACCATTATAGAGTGAAAATGGCAGCTTGCAAACATGATAACCTTTATTATTTTTGTATTTTTGCCAACCCATACTTGTATTCCACATGGAATAAGTGACAGAGAACAAAGGCCTAATAACTCCAAATCCAATGATCATCAAACTTTCAGAAAATATTGAGGGTAGTGCTATCTAGATGGCCTTCCCCCTTCCCATGAACACATCAATTAGTGCTGTTTCTAGATTCCTAAAAAAGCCTAAATTCCATAATTTTTACCCCAGATAATGGAAGCATTAATTACAAAAAACAGTGAGAGAATTGGGTAAACACCATTTTTTGTTCCATATAAGTATATATTGACAAATGTTATCTCATTATTCTAAAACAATGTGAATGGGAGATCTCTCTTACATGAACAATTCAAGCATTTTCTTTTACAGTAACAACATTTCAAAAGGGATGATTTTCCCCCACTTTATATTGAAGATACATGAAAAATGCATTACTTTTGTCATGTAACAGTCTCTACATATACATATCCTCATTATTTGTTATTTCATTTAAAAGAAATTATCGTCCCTCCCAATATGTCACAGATCTGATTTTCTTAGCAATAACAATGATGTCATGCTACATACCACACTAAATATGTTATTGGTATCGTTCCATTGTGAAACACATGAATATATTATACAGAGGTAGACAGAGAGTGAGCATGTTTTCCAATTTGACAGGGGATTTGTCAAGCCATAGCTTCTAGCACATTAGGCTAATGTTACATGTTTTTGGCTTCATTTGAGAGGAAAGGGATGCACAAAGGTTCTTCTTTGTTTTTCTTGAGAAAAAGCATATATTTCCTATTTTCTAGTGACATTAGAATGAAGAAATGTTGATAAATTTGTTGTGTGTTGAAACAGATACAATGCCAATATCAAAATATAGCGAGTTTGTATGTCTCATTATTGATTAAGTTATTTGAATCATATATTTCATTGACAGAAATTGAGGCAACCAAGCAAAGTGGAAATTAGTTTTAGACACAACGCTAAAGACAATTACTGTTTATTAAAGCTGAAAGAAAGAACAGATTCTATGCATGATAAAATAGCCGTTCTATCCACCTTAAGTTTTTGTGCTAAAGCATTTCGTGGATTAAGCATGAATTGAAAAAGTGACTAAATTAGTCCAAATATCTACTCTGAGTTGCTAGACTTTTAAAAAATAGGTCTTCTTGCAATACGATGACCTTGAATGAAGACCTAGTTGACATATTTCAAATGACAATGACTAAAGAATGCTGTGAAAAGATGCTAATAAGACAATGTGCAATAAGAACAAAGTAGTCTAGTATGTAGCTAGATGCATGTCTTGTGAGCCAAGCATGGTATGCATGCATATGCAAATGATATGGTCCTATAGGGATGGTCAACCTATTGTGTTGTGGCATTGTTCAATGGGGACAAATTTAGTTTGTATACTTGTTCATCACCTAATAGACAAAAAATATTTGGCTTTTGTTTATCCGCACGTGAAAGTAATTCCGTATTACAAGTGCGATTCTTGCCACAAGCGTGTGCCGCACGTACATCACGCACTGCATCTGCTGCGATAGTGTTGCTTGCAGTTGCGCTCGCACTATTCTATATCAATTCGCAATGTGAAGAGTCTTGTCAATTTGGTGATGAACAAAGTATAGTTTAAAATGAGTAAAATGCATTATTTTATTGTTAACAGGGGTAAGCAGAAGGTAAAAGGTAAAACAGATGGGCACTATTGTCACACTTTACAATTCATCCCACAGTGCCCATCTGTTTCAATGGCACTGGCCCCAATGCTATTGAAACAGATGGGCACTATTTTCACACTTTACAATGCATCCCACAGTACCCATTTGTTTCAATGGCACTGGCCCAATGCTATTGAAACAGATGGGCACTATTGTGACACTTTACAATGCATCCCACAGTGTCCATTTGTTTCAATGGCACTGGCCCCAATGCTATTGAAACAGATGGGCACTATTGTGACACTTTACAATGCATCCCACAGTACCCATCTGTTTCAATAGCACTGGCCTCAGTGCTATTAAAACAGATGGGCACTATTGTGACACTTTACAATGCATCCCACAGTACCTATATGTTTCAATAGCGCTGGCCCCAATGCTATTGAAACAGATGGGCACTATTGTCACACTTTACAATGCATCCCACAGTGTTCATCTGTTTCAATAGCACTGGCCCCCAATGCTATTGAAACAGATGGGCACTATTGTCACACTTAACAATCTGTTTTAATAGCACTGCCCCAATGCTATTGAAACAGATGGGCACTTTTTTCACACTTTACAATACATCCCACAGTGCCCATCTGTTTCAATGGCATTGGTCCAGTTCACATCTAATTGTAACAATTGGATAAAAACATAAAAAATAAAAAAAAATTGGGGTGAGCACAATTTTTTTTATTGTCGATATAACCCCTATCGACATTAATTGATCTTAGGAAAACTTTCCCTATATTGGACAATGCTAAAATACAATAGGTTACCCATCCATATCTAATCAATCAATGACAATTCTAGCAAATTTGCACTAAGGTACTGCGAAACCAGACAACAAAAATACAAAGAACATAGAGCATGTAAACAAACAAGAGTTATTGATTATAAGCAAGTTCAAACAAAACTCTTTTTTCTAGATAGAATGATTATTATGAAAAATGATGGTGCCATCCACAGGAATCTCTGAATCAGCCTTTAAGAAATTTTAAATGTATAGGAAATTAGTTCCTTGTGATTAAAGAGATAAGCAAGAGCTATACCAAGTATTCAACAGACTTTAAATTGAAGACGTTTAGGATTGGAAATTATTACTTTAAAATTTTGGATGACTTTTGACATCCTTTTGCAGCTGATTCAAAATTTTGACCATTGATGAAAATCACTTTGTCTAGATTTGGGAGAATTTGCATATTGAACATCAACTGCCCAATTCCATTTGCTGGAACATCCTTTCTTTTATTTGTTTTTTTTTAAACTTCTCAAAAATCTCACTTTTTGTGTTGCCTGCCTTAAAGCAATAACAGCACATTCTTTTGAAGAGTGCCCCCAAATTTCTGGATATTAAGAGATTTTTGCACAGTTAGCAAAGTCAATTTAGAGATAATTTTCATGAAGTGACACTATTTCATCATGGATGAACGTAAATTTGGCGTTTGTAGCTCTACCATTAAATTACAATCAGGGATCCCGATTCTAATTATAAAATCGCTTCTTTTATGACAAATACGTATTTTTAAGCATTACCACTCGCAGGTATAGTTTACTAGAAATTAACAACACAACTGTGCAAAAATCTCAAATTTTGAAAATTGGGGGTGCTCTTCAAAAAATGTGCTGTTATTGCTTTAAGGCAGAAAGGCACATTGGGATCACTTTGTCCACTGTTGTTGTCTGTTGATGTCTGTTGTTGGGAAAAGGGGTTAACATTTGCCTGTAATATCTGCATAATTCAATAGATTTAAACCAAACTTGATTCATAGGTGGAACGTTGGATCCCTCATTTGTTTATGAGGTCAAAGGGCACATACCAAGGTCAAAGGTCATGTGAGGTCAAGTTGTAAAACATAAAATTGATCTCAATTGAAAAGTTGAAGTTCAATTGGAACCAAACTTGGTTCATGGATATTACACGCAAACCTTCATTTTGTTTATGAGGTCAAAGGTCACATGTCAAGGTCAAAGGTCATATAAGGCCTATCATTCACAAACCACGATGACAGGTGACACAAGCGGTCCAAGATTGGGGATATTTTGTTTTTGATATAAAAAATGACATTCATATAAAACATCAATTTGTTTGCCCTTTACTTTTGGCATAGTGTTAGGGGTGCATTTCCTGATAGGAAACACTTATTTCAGTGTATTACTAGTATCACTCAGTCATTGCAAGCAACAACAACAATAATCTTTTGAGAAGAGAAACCAGCATATTGTGTCAATTGCCATTGTGAAGAGAACTTCTTTTTTCTTTAACAGTCAGAGAAAATAAAATGTAAGCCCTAAGTAATTGTTTGATCAGACTGCTACACTTTGCCTAAGTTTTCCTTGCTAGCTAACAATTAATAAAATTATTTATTCTAACTGATCTCATAACATAACGTACAACAAGTATTCATTTATGATTTGTTTCAGGGTAAGAGCGGCCTGCCTGGTCCCCCTGGTCCACAAGGAATGAAAGGTGATAAAGTAAGTCTATCTACAAGTATAATACTAGTAAAAATACTTTTTTCTGATAAAGGTACTTATTAAGAAAGGTAACACTTGTCAACACTTCTCCCTGCCAAATGAGATTGACAGGGGGCTGTGAAATGTGCTGCTTGTGTGTCTGTAAACACAATTTAATGCCAATGCATTGTGTAAAAATGTTAGTTTTGTCTTTGTGTGTAAATGGGCCATTCTTCAGTCAGGTTTTTACTTTCAACCCAATGCTGTTTTGTCCGTGTAACCCATCTGTCATTACTTTTGATATTATTAATAACCTTGAGTCCAATTCTAAGCAAAAATAATGTCTCCACTTTCACTGGATTGGTTATTTAGTCATGGGAGGGGGGGGGGAGCAATTAAAGTGTGGTCACATGTGTGATGTTCTATGGGCCCAGTGACCCTTGAGTACAGCATTTGTGATGTCAACAGCTTTAAGGTCAAAGATCATCTATGGGTCTCTTTGTGATTTATCAACCCACAACTGATATGCAAATTATTCACTCCCGGCATATGTGCATTTACACGGTATGTTAAGTCTATGCACTATTCGTCCTATTTGGAACTCTGAGTACGCGCAAGGACACCAGGTGCAAAATAACAAACATGCCAAAACTATCGTTTTGCTTTAGATTTTACCAGGAAATATTTCTGTCCAACTGGAAATATTTTAGTATTATACTAGTGAGAATAATTATGTTCCTCTATGTTTTCATGTAGAATTTCATTGTTGAAAGGGATTCAAATGTGTTACAGGGTGGTTCATCACAAATCAACAACCCTGCATGCGATGCATCTGCATATTTTTATTACACAGGTAGCTAAAGCCACCCTAGCAGGATAAAAATACATGGCCATATGGATGCATCATTGTTCATGCGTGTAGCCAGGGGGTGCAAAGGGACCTCGCGCGCACCCCTTGGTCTAAAAAATTGAGAAATGAGAGGGCATTGAACTAAGGTTCAAATTGAAAAAAAAACAACATATTTTTCCAGGGCCTTCGCCTCCTAAACCCCCACCGGGGCTCTGCCTATGAACCCCCGCTATTGTGATTTTGATCATCCCCAGAATCCCGGCTACGCACATGTTGTTGATTTGTGATGAACCACTCTTTAACATGTTTGAATCCCTAAATCAACATTTCAGTAGGACTTAGAGGCAATGATCTGTAAGTAGAGCTGCACATGTGCCCTGAACATGTGGAGGTCAAAGGTCATCTAGGGGTAATTTGAGGTCATTTTAACCTGAATGTTAACCCTAGTCACAATTGTTCACTCTATCAAAATACTCAGATGGGAAGGAAAAGACTGATATTCTTGCTAAATCAGCCCTTTTTGCACTCTTTTACCCTGCGACCAGGGCATTTTGCTTGGGATCAGGGCATATTTTGCACCTACTGGGAATGTGCCCCTTTGTAATGACCTATCTGGCTATTTGATTGTTGAGGGACAAACAAGAAATGGTTGAAGACAAGCAAAGTCCATAGCTTTAAATATCACTGTTTGTCACCCTTTAGTAGTAAGTAAACTCAATCACTGACAGGCTTTAGTTGTCAGCTCTGGTTCTTGTAAGCTCTTGTTTACTGCCAAATGGACACAATTAAATGTAACTGGCCTGGTTGTACTGTGGGACCCTAGAGAAGCCTGGTGACACCTCAAGCTGCTTTATTTTGATGTTTTCATATTTCATTTCATTTCAGTCCCACGCTAATTGGCTTTTCTGTAAACCACATGTAGTGGCTACCCATGTCTGTCAGTACCCATGCACAATTCTCATCAAATTATCTGCACTTTTTGGTCTTTATCTAGCATTTATGCATTGCTTGGTCTTGAAGACCTAGCCCAGACTTCCCGTTGTAATCATTCTAGTGACAGAAAAGATTTCCTTATCTTCCTTCCTTTTTCAACACGTCTAGTGCCAATTGACAGCAGAATTTTTATCCAAGAAATGTAATCTAGTTATGAATGCAGCAAATAGTAAAGCTTGATTTGGTTATAAGGTAATCAACTCTTTACATTCACCAAATGAATGAATTAAAAGTCACTTTAGTTTCATAGGTGAATAAAAGTCACATACCCATGCACATGACACGTGTAGTAACTTTTGCCACATAAACCCTGTGCAGTTATCCCAATTTTTGGCCTTTTTTGTTGTCGGAAAAAAGACCCAAAAAGATTGGTTGCGAAGTGGCTCAAAAACCGAGCCAAATTTTTTAAAAAAAATCTGCAAATAGCTTTTTTGGGCAAATGTATGTGAGGCAAATTTTTTTTCCTTTGGTCTTATTTCAATGTAATTGTTAATTGAAATTCATAGTAGTAAGGCATTGCTTTACATGGTACTGTGAATGGTACTGGAAGGGAAATTCCTGTGGTTTAGAACTGAAACATTTACAAGTCAAAGGATCACTTTGTTCCCTACTTTACTCCACCAAAATTAAGATTTTGGTATCAGAAGACAGTTCATATTTTTCCTCATTATCCCAGCCAAATTTTAGGCCCAATGAAAGTTTGCTTTTGATGTTATATACAAAAACGTCCCCAAATGTGGGTGACCGCATTAATTAACACACACTGTCTATGGGCCCATTTAGTACATCAGAACGGCTGGGCCGATTTAACTCAAAAACTTTAATTGGATGTTTTTGGTGATATGCGTCAATGCGAGGGAGAAAACATACAAAAGATCCTATCATATTTGTTTATGGTAGTAAAATGTGTAGGCAACATATTTTTTATGAATCGCCCATCAGTGGATAAGCCTAAGGGGGGGGGGCTCCACAGGCCCTACTCGTATTAAATTATAGCAGTCGCTGTTCTCCATGTAGCGTCAAATGTTCCTGTCCGTCATTAAGTTGGGGATGTCAGATGGATCCTGCTGGATGTCTCAAGCGATCACAAAAATGTAATTAAAGGGCGACGACCCTTATTTGGGCATGGTAACCTCAAACACGACATCCACACGATTATAGTGACCAGCATATATGCTCAGTGCTTGGTGACAGAGGATGAAATTGGAAGGATAGCTCCATATCTGTGCGCTTTGGTCTTGTGCTCACGCCAGGACCAGAGGATGATTTCAGAACATCCCATCATACAATGCATTCTTTGTGGTTAACCGAGTATAGATACCAGGGTCAAGTAATGGTCACTTGCACAGCACATAGATTCTAACGGTATATTTGACTTTATGAGGGATATTTGAGTTGTTATTTTCAAGGTCCAGACATCAGTCGATTAGGAAATAAGTCGATGCCTATTATGTGTATCAAATCTGTTATCCCCAGAGGTTTTTCATTGTACTATCGACTGACTTCTAGCAGAGATAGAGCAGATTTAAAACATCCTTTCTTCTACACAATTCAATGGGATTTGACTGTGCAAATGACAGTTGCACCCTGGTGATTAACTAGTTTTGCATGGGATTGTGGGGCTTTCTGAAAACATCTGCACCAGGACATGTTTTGTACTCTCATGTAGGTGCTATCCAGTCTATCCTGTAACTGTTTCTTCATGGTCCAGGTCTCAGATCCATACAACAGGATACTCTCTACTCAGGCTCTGAAGAAGATCAGCTTACTTTAATTGGAGATACCAGATTGCCAGAAGTGATGCATTGCAGGCATTTCAAGCTTGTCCTTTGTGTGACAGGAAGTCTTTCTTGCTGTCAGCAACATAGGACCCTGGGTACTTGAAGTTCTTAACCTCTTTGAATTCTGTACCATCTGTAGATCTGTAGTGCAGATAGGTTGATGATTCTCTTCCTCACTGATGGTCATGTAATCTGTCTTCTTGGCATTTAGATGTGCCAACTTTGTCTGCAGCATTCTCAAGTGATGTTGCTAGATCTTGTGAATCACATCAGATCTGCTGTTAGAGCTAGATCGTCTGCATAGTAGTCAAGCTCTGTGTGATGCTGACTTTGGTGATGTCTAGAATGCTTGGATTTGAGGGTGAGTCCCTTGTTGTGCACAATGTCAAGACTACCTGATGATCGATGTAGTCAACCACGATTACAAAGGGATAGGGAGCAAGAGTATCTCCTTGGAGGATTCCAGTAGTTGTTAGGAACTCCTTTGTGGGTCCATCTATGGTTTGCACAGAGCCAGCTGGGTTGTCATACATAATCATGGCAATTGCATTGACAGCATAGCATCCCTGTTGACACTGTCAAAAGCCTTGGAGAAGTCTAAAAATACAATTGAAGCTTTTCTCTTAGAAATTCTAATTTCTTCTATGATCCTTCAGAGGGTTGATCTGCCTTTGCGAAAAACCGTTCTGGTTCCGTCTGAGAATGGGATCTATGTGAGGAGTGATTCTGTTGAGCAGCATTGAGTTGTAGATCTTAGAAGCCAGTGGAGACAGTGTGATTCCTCTGTAGTTTTGGTGTAGTTGGAGGTCACCTCTCTTTGGTAGAGAAGTAATAAATGATGTTGAAAAGGCAGCTGGTTTGTTTTCCTTGTAGATGTGTTTACAAATTTCTAACAGTTGATCATGGAATAGTGGATTCTTCCAGATTACTGCTGGGATGTTGTGAGGACCAAGCGTCATATTGTTGTGTTGTGCAAGGTCCAGTCTGGATGGGAAGGATGCAGTGGCGTAGCCAGGTGGGGGCAGAGGGGGGCA
The DNA here is from genome assembly GCA_023653785.1 of Ophioderma brevispina. Lineage (NCBI taxonomy): Eukaryota > Metazoa > Echinodermata > Ophiuroidea > Amphilepidida > Ophiodermatidae > Ophioderma > Ophioderma brevispina. Next base: position 28,133 of record JAMKCH010088005.1, read on the forward strand.
AAGTGCCCCCTCTGAAAACATTTTTGAGCGGAAATCGGGAAATAAAACACGGATATTCATGTTAAATCAGCCCCTTTTCGGATTCTCTTGCCCTGCGACCGGGAAATGTTTGCTTTGGATCGGGACATTTGTTGCACCTACCGGGAAATTGCCCCCTCAGAACCACCGGGCTGGCTATGCGCCTGGAAGGATGTTTGCTATCTTGTGATTTAAGAAAGGTTCATCAAGTTTGGTGTTATTCTGAACTGGCTTTCCAAGCAGAGAAGTAAAGTGCTGAAACCATGCATCAAGGCACTCATCAGTTGTTTCACCTTTGATTCATATAGGTGGGGTGGCTTTCTTATTAGTCAGCTCCCTCATAGTCTCCCAGTCAGGAGCAAGCTTGTTTTCTAGATATAGAGTGTCAAGCCTTGGGTAGAGTCCCAAATATTGGTGACCTCATATGACCTTTGTACCCATTCACAAACCACACCAGCAGATGACACATGCATTTAGGCGAATACTGTATTTTATTAATTACTAATTAACTATGCAATCAATTTTTATTTCTTTTTTCACCGCAAGAAGCATGTTCCAAAGTGTAACAAATACCAAAAATACCGTTTGGAAAAATAATATTTTTCAGCACAAAATAACAAAATAAATTGTTTTTTTCAAAAAAAATAAAAAAATTAAAAAAATTGTAACAAAATACATTTAAAACAAATACACATAAATTCACCTTTTTTATTTTTTGCTTTTTTTAAGTTTTTTATTTTTTTCGTTTTTGGGTTTTTTTAAGATTTATTAAACTTATTTACAATTTGTTAATGACAGTTTTGCAGAGAAGGAATTTTACTGACCAAAAACTTAACACCACTGCAAAATTACGATCCAATGCATGTCAGCTTTGTATTCAAACCAGTGTTGCAAATATAAAATATAAGGAAGTTTTCATGCAAACAGAAGAATAATATCTACATTTTGTTTGTTCAAAGGTTAAAAAAGTTCAAAGTTCAAACTTTGAATCATCGAGTTACTTTCATATCTTTTGTTGTATTTTCTTGTATTCCCTGGCTGCAGGCAATTTCATTCATATAAATAACTCATCATTGATCATTATATAAAAGGACAAGTCAAGTAAAGGCTAATATTTTCATTCATATATCCGCGCAAATATTACTTAGTACAAATCATCAATATAACTAGCAAGTTCTCTCAAATTAACATCACCTATAACCTGTAGTTCATACCATAGATATTAATAAAGGAAGATGCCGTGCGCCCGTGTTGAATAGGCGGCCATCGTACCGTGTTTTGAAAAATTTTAAATATCATTACGCCATCCCTTCGAAATTGCACCGCATGGAAATGATATATCATTCTATGCAATGCATGAATATAGAATAAATTTGTACACCAATTAGGAAATCAGGAATATAATACACCATCTATGGAACATAAGTACGCAATGCGGCAAAAGATTGGGTTACGGCTTTTGCTACTGGCGTTCTCCTTCTTGTGTTATATTGAATTCTGTTGGTGCAGACCCAGATTTTGTTAGCGTAAGCTTGTAATAAGTCTGTGGTAGTGCAATCTGTGGCAAACTTGCATTAGACTTAGATGCTGTGACTGTCTGGAAAGGTACCCTGTGATGCTACCACATCTCAATCTTGGCAAGAATAAAATTAATTATCAATACTCCTTGCACAAGTATTCCACTATTAGCCCAATTACACCAAATTTTGATTGATGGTGACATCTAAGCTATCAACAGAGCTTGATCTTGGCGTTAAGAGGTCAGGAAATTTCAAACTGTGTCCCAGGGCCTCTACCGGAAGTTTCCACAGTGTACTGTTCTCCCCGGGGATGTAACCTGCAGTCTGTGAATGGTGGCTCTCCACATGGGTTTCAATCAAGTCAAATAACCATGCTAACTCTTATTGATGTTGCAATGCAGGGGATTGAAATTGAGGATTTGTTGTCAACAGATGTCTACCAAGTGACTTGTGGGTGCATCCTAGCTGGGGATGATTAATTAGAAGCAGATATTTAAAGGGAATTTGTTTAAATAAACATTTATCTCAAAGTTCATGGGAGTGTTAGTTTACCTAATGCCTGTAATCATCTTCTCAAAATGTGATTTCACGATACAAATCACCCTCTCAACGAGGTCTCAAAAATGCAACAGTTTTTTGCTGAAATGTTTGCATCATGATGGTCTTCTGCCTCAAGTTGCTTGTATTTTCTAAAAATGAATACAAATGATCATTTTCAAGCTAGTAGTATCAATATTGGAGTTAGCATCACCAAAATCCCAGATAGAGGACATTTTTGTGTAAACATGTCTAACACACATGGCCAAAATTGTTAAATAATGGAACGTTATGAAACGATGACACAGACCTCAATCTTATGAACGTGAACACCCCCACATTTACCCCCATTGGTAAGTAGTGGTTAAGATACGTGTATACCTAGTGTTGGGCATATTCCTTGTACATTAAAGTTTGTTGGTTTTCATTCTGTGAAACGCTTTGTTTTACGGTGTGATGTAGAACTTTCCTAAAAATGGTTATAGATGGACTAAGCTGTTTGATGTGGTATGATGCCCCCCTTCAGATTTTCAGTTACCCCAAAATGGTGATCTGTTTTGTGTTTTGTTGTACATTACATGTGTCATACATACCCCAATCTGGCCACCCCCTTCAGATTTTCCAGGTGACGCCAAAATGTGGGTCAACTCTTTTTACATTACATTATGGGGTGTCATACATCTGCCTCCCCCACCCCACAATTTCATCGATGAGTTCTTGGTTATATTTTGTGAGTTAATGGATGGAGTTTCATTGCTATGTTTCTGATTTTTAGAGTTATTGTGGGTATTGAGTTCATCGGTGATTACGTTTTTAGAGTATTTCTTGGTGAGTTAGAGTTATTTGTGTTGTGAGTTATGGATAGAGTTTGACAATTATTTTGGTGAGTTATGAATGGAGTTCTTGTCCGTTTATTTTTGTCATAGTTAAATCTATTGGTGATTTATGCATAACATGGTGCCAAATTGGCAGATGGATTTTTGTAGGTGGAAGGACATGCCTATGTTAAGTAGGGTGATATAGGCAGCCTGGTTTTAAGGGTTGCTGGCCAAATTAAGGGGGTGGTCTGGTGTATTTTTTGTTGTCAATTTAGTGATCACAACATTCGACGGGGACAGATTTTGCGCATCGCGTAAATCCAGTTTGCCTGATTTTTAAGTGATAGTAGCTCCATACCACTGGTACAGCGCAGCTTGCAATAGTAAATATTTCAGTTCAGTAAAATCAAAAGCTGCGTGTATGAAGTACTGTACCCAGCTATAGATATATGTTAAATGCACTTCTTGGCATCCCGATGACCAGGGCATGTCCTCAATTACAAAAAAAGGAACCATTTCTAAACACATTCCTGTTTCATTTAAGGAGATAGATTTGTATAGGCCAACATTTCTTATGGTGTAATTTGTAGTGTTATGACGTTACATGTTTTTTTAAGCTCCTTGGTATTATTTGCTATACCTTTATGTAGGGTTCAGATGGCAGAGTGGTCCTTCCTGGAGTACGCTAAGTTCCAATAGGCCCGCAAGGCAATGAGAGGTATGGAATTGAATCGCATTTGAACCGTACCAGAAGGTCAGTCATATATTAACTTAAACATCAGTAAGGTCTCATTCCGTGATTGCAGTACCTCATTGTGTGTATAGCATTCACTAGATATCGCCAAGAAAATGTTTTTTTCCAAATTTCAGTTGATTGGTGTGCATTTCAAGTTTTAGCAAATGTTTGTATCACGTGCCCCATAGGCAACTGTTTTTAATTTCTGTCCATTTACAGAGAGAAAATACAAATTTACGAAAATTCTTTACCAGAGTGAGGAATTAGCACTTCAGATTAGACACATATACTATACTCAGGCAGTTTAGATGATCAAAATGTCTCAACTTTTTTAGGTAACTGTGGGGGTGTACTAGGCTGTGTCCGAATGCGCCTTCAAGCTACGACAAATCCGTCCTTCCGCTAGCCAGCTAGCTTGCAGTCTTTGATGGATTTGGATGTCACAGGTGGAGGCATAGGAGTTGTTCAGGAATTTGAAGTCATTGTGAACATGCTTCTTGCACTGAAATTGTGTAGTATTTACCAAAGTTGTTCCCTAAGGATGCATAATTTGGGGCTAGGTCATAACCCGGGGGAGGGGGGGGGGGGGGTACTCCCTAAAAATAGGTGACGGGGATGTGCGGCACTATTGACGCCCCTTTGTTAAACCTGCTGTCACTGAAAGACCCTTTTTTAACCTGTCACTGAAAGACCCCCTTTTTTTACTCTCAGTTGATGCTTCCCATTTTTAATCAAATATCACTGAATGACCCCCTTATTTCTATTTCATGCTCTCACAGAAAGCCCCTCTTGTTCACTGATGGAACTTCAGCATATGGTGCCCTCACTGAATAATCCCTTTTTTCACAAAATGTGAGAGGCTCAGTGATTGCCCCCCATTTTGCATCCTCCTCACAAAATGACCCCCTTTTTTCCCTTAAAGTTCCTCAGCGAATGCCCCCCTACTTTGAAAGTTTTCCCATTATTGTGTTCCGCACATCCCCGTCACTTCATTTGCCAGCTATTGTTTAAATAAAATTGCTTTTCTCTAGGCTTCTCTCACAGATAAGGCAGGGTATTTGATTCTTGAGGGGCAATTCAAATGGGATGTTCAAGGGTAAGAGGTCATTTGTCTTCTAGGGGTCATTTGAGGAAAATGTATAAAGTGCTTAAAGGAGCACTTTGTGATCCGCAGCCTCGTCCCCCAATTTACCTCAAAGAAATTGAGATTTTGATATCATCTGACCCCTTGGACTCTCACATTTCTTTTTCAAGTTTCAGTGCATGATAAATCAATGACATTTGCCAACTGTAGTCAGGCAGATTATCCTGGCTGGTATATTCATCGCAGAATTATCTGTGTTAATTTTTGTGATAGCATGACACATAGGAATTAAAAACAAAGAACTAAATTTGTAGTTTTGTTGTTTTGTTGTTTTCTTGTGTTTAATAGGGGGATTCTGGAGTTGGATTTCCAGGAATTAAGGGAGATCAAGGATTACCTGGACCCAAAGTAAGTACAGCTGAAAAAATATTAATGCATTGTTTTATGTAATAACATCCTGCCATTAATGATACACTGTTGTTATGAGCCATTGCATAATGAAATCCCCCTAAGAGCGTGTGGGGATTGTGTGTCAATCACCATACTACTTGACGTTGTGTGTAATATATAGCATTAAAAATTTAACTTAAAGGCACTATCAGTGATCTGGTAAATCAGAAAATTGAAAAAATAAATCAATCATCAGATTTTTGCATGTTTGTAACAAGTGTAGACATCCTAACATCCCCTACAAGTGATAAGACCAAAAGCAGCCTAATAAGGATAACATCTGATATTTTAGTCATTACTGTTCATACGGACACTTGCCACAGTATGAAATTGAATGGAGATTCATATTTTTGAATACTGCTGATTTCAAACTTTTCTGTCATTTTTTATTTGAAAAAAATAACTTTGAGATTTATACAGACTTATCCTTCACTTTTAAACTATATCTACAAATTTCAAATGTTTTGATTCTTTTGGGTGGATCAGATAGGGGTCTTTAAATGTGCTTCACCACAAAGGAGTACCCATCCAAAGTAAATTGGTTGGTCCTTGATACATTGTAATACAGATGTTTGAGAGTCACTTTATATGACCAAGAAAAAAAATACCATAAACAATAGTGACACCAGTATTCTGACAATTGATTGATTAGTTATTCCACTAGCTATGTCCTTTAAAATAAAATATGAAATTTCCTGGTGGGAAATGTGTTTTTTTGAAAATCGGTTTTACACAGGATCTTTGTGAAACTGGATGGTATAGCGGGCACTCTAAATACAAATTATGCCGATTATCAGGCACAGATTCCTGCACAGATTTTACTGATAATACAGAGGGAATATAGCATGTATATCAGTTGTCAAAAATGTGTCACCCAACTTAAAATTGTTCTAAAAATTAAAAGACATTTGCATAGGTGAAACAACTGTGTCTGAATAATGTTTCAATTAAATGATTAATGGTTTATTGATTTTATGAATTAGTTGTGGTAACATACTCTGCTAAGAGAAACTAGCTCCCATATCAAGGGGTGCAATTTATGAGTTGCAGGGTAAATTTCCACTTATGTCGTGGGCACTTGTATATTCACCAGAAGTCTGCGTTACGTTTACAGTCAAGTAAATCATGATGAATTTACCCATAATTGCTCTACAGGGTCAATAAAGGTTTAGTGCTGGACCCATAGTAACTGAGGATGGTTGGATTCAGGTAGGATATTTAGATGAAAAGCAAGGTGCAGTTGCTGCCTACTATTGCTACTGCTTGCTGCTGCTAATGAAATGTATAGGCACCAAAAAGCTGAAAGTTTGTCTTTGGACACCATTCACATCAGAAATTCATTTTATTTTTAGCAAGCATGAATTATTAAATATTTAAAGTGATGCATGTAACACCTCATAATGGTGATTAATTACTTAGATGAACAAAGTTGCTTCTTTCAATTTGATTAAGCCATCCAGTAAATAATGCTTACTTCTTTATTGTATAACCAAAATGCTATTTAACAAGTGATATGTTCAGTCAATACTTATGGTATAATTTTATCAACAAGTTGAGGCATTTGCTGTCAATGCTTTGACAGATTCCTTTGAGGGTGCACCACTGATTTTAATGTGTGCACATGCATGTGAACTTTAATACCATATACTTCGGAGGACCAAACACAAAAGAGATTCTTTCGAACAATAGCCCTCAGAAGGGTTTCTTTTGTCTTCTGTAGTATAACAATGCAATTTATACTGTATTTTGTCTCTGATGACTGGATCCTCTGATGTCCTTGGAAGTATAGAGGAGTACAAGTTGTTTTGTGTGTGTCACTAGTTGATTTATGAGGCATGTATGCAATGAAGTATGTTATGAGGACAAAGCTGAAGATCTACAATCTTGGAAATATTTGTTGCAACACTTTGTATGATTTTTGTAAAACTGTACCCCATCTCCCCATCCAGTGTTGATTGATGGGGTTGGAGAAGGGTAGATTGAAGGGGAAGGTTGAGTTTCTATTTAAAGAGCTTGTAGGTTAACTATAGCCGTGGTGAGTAATGAAGGAAATGGTGGAGAGTGTTCCATCTGTTTATTTCCAAGATTGTAACTGTGCAACAGCATTAGATATGAGGGCAAGGCTGAATAGCTAATTGTGCAACAGGGTAAATTGCAAAAATAGGGTTTGAAGATCTATATAACTGTCAACCTTTCAGTGTCCATCAATGTTTGATATCATTCTATGGATTGCTGGAAGAAGGTATTAGGCAACCATTGATACAGGCAGATGTCAAGTATAGACTGAAGGTGAAAATTTTGTCTGTAATATTAAAGGTGGGTTTGAAGTTGCAATCCAGCCTGTCATAGCCTCAATAGTTGACACTCCTCATTTCAGTAGTTCAGCAAGTCTGAGTACAATTAAGTTTATCTGAAGAAAAAGCATGAGAAGACAGTCAGTCAGAGTATAATCTATCTGCTTTCTTTGAGCCAGTGACATCTCATTTAGACAGTTGTTCTGCATGCATATTTGAACACCACCTTGTTCATATGTCAGCGGTAATGTGTGACCACTACATCGCACACTGATGTCATTTACTCATGGAAGAAAGCACTATGGTAACTCTTTGTCTAAATGAACAATTTCAGTAATGTGAATGGAGTCGTTATAATTTTTATGTTAGTTGCCAGATGTCACCTAAGCTGCAGTGGTGCTAGTAAAGTTATAGTTTTCTTA
>JAMKCH010088007.1:6037-21831 GCA_023653785.1 Ophioderma brevispina
TATTCTTTCCAATGCACAAATTTAATTTGTTTTATATAACATCTAAGTACATCCTTGTCATTAAGCTTAGACTTGCTTGACTATGCTAAGCACCCTAGCTAGGCTAACCAAGGGCCTAGGCTTGCCAAGTGGCAAGACCCAGGCCCTAGCTCTAGCCTGGGCTAGGCCTAAATGTTGACTTACATTACCTATACTACTTGCTATATTCACTGCATTAAACTTGGTCCAAGGAAAACCCCATGATCTGGAATTCAAAGTAGAACCTGCTGAAAACATATCTTTGCCAGCCGGAACTGAAACAAGATTGTGCCCCATTGTTCCTCAGGCAACGTTATTCCAATTCCAAAATTGTACAATTTGAATTTAAATAAACAGTAAGATTCTTCTGAAATACTTTCACTAAGTTTTTGAGTCAACATGACATTAGTTGCAATCACATTTGCATCTTCCTAGTGTTTAAAAAATTTTCCTAAAATTACCCCTCTTCCCACCTTAAAAATCTGTTTCGTTTTGTTTCGTTTCGTTTCGTTGCGCAAAATATCATAAGCCCAGGAATGCCATAGTGCATAATATGGAGAACATGATGATCCTATTGATGGAATCAAAGACTTTCTTGAAGTCAGTGAAAGTGACAGTAAGAGGGAGTTGTGGTCTTTGAATCCCTCCATAATCTATCAAAACATAACACCTAAGTAGATCCTTGTCATTTGTTTCCAAACCTACATGTAGGATGAGCAAGTGTTCTTTGGGAATCAATCACTTTTACTCTCTATTTCATCTTTAATTTGCATGTTATACTTGATCTTTTTATTACTGCAGGTACTAAAAATAGAATTTATACCCAAGGTGCCAATTTTCAAACCGGATTGACACAGGTTAACAGGGGTCGTTGCTATGGATACACAGAATTTGCCAACAACAACTCAAGTGGTGTAAGATGGAGCTGATGCATATAAACTAATGGTGCTGTAAAACTTTGCTGTCACATATAGAAATACGCAGAGAGTGTTTGTGACCATGTGGATTTCTCCTCTGCAGGATTTACATGTATCTAACGTGGCAGTGATTTAGGGAGTGTGTTCCCTAGCAATCACTTTCAATCGCACTCGATAGGTAAATGACCCATATTGCACTATGGGATAAGAACTCTGCCTACTAAAAATTGTGTTGTAAAGTGTTTCCAAATGTGTGATGCCAGTTTCTCATTTAAACATGTGTATTAAGGTTACCGACCTCTGTCAGAGGGATGAGGACGTGGAATTAGAGATCATTACTAATTAGTGTTAGTTTTTCCCTGACGCTTCCATCCGAGATAACCGTGTGAAGGCCCGGTACATGGTTACCACTCCAAAACCACTTTCTGATGTATTTTATCACTGGCTCATTGTATATGCATTATTATTTATTTTGTGTAGTATATGTTCTGTACTGATATACGACTTGAATCTGTCGTACATAAAAAATAATGAACTACCAAATGGGGGTTTAGCTGTGAATTTTTTTGCAGCTTCCAAAATGAAAGTTTGCCCAAGTAGCTGAGATGAATCAGTGCTTTAGGACTGCCTTAATTTACTTGGGGGTTGACCCCAGGTGACCCTTGACCTTGCAGCTCAATGTACAGTATCACAGGGTATTCACATCAACAATTTTATAAAAATATGTTTGTTTTGCACAATTCTTCAAAGCAAAAGATTATTCCATTTAGCCTGAAAGATGGAGCATTCTTAATCAATGGGTGGAGTTTGTTCATTTTTGACAGTTGCAGAATTTTTTCCCTTTTAATTAATTTAACCCTTTACCTGGACCCGTGCTAGGCAATTTCCTGGACCTCCCACACCAAAGATTTTATCAGTAAAGATTGGCCTGTGGTTACATGCAGCCACAACAATTCTGTGGGCAGACCAGATGATAACAGATTACAGTTTCATTGAAAAACAGCCTAGAGGCAAGACATTCTGTGTAGAAATCAAGGGCAGGTTCCAGCCAGAATTGCCTGTGTCTTGCTAGCTTTAGCAATGGTTCAGCTTCACTGCGCTAAAACAATGAAACCACTGAAGTGAATCTGGGCTACTTCTCACCCACGTTCCCAGGTAGAGGGTTACAACAGGATTTAATGTTCTGCTTATCAAATATCATGTTATTCTGGATGAGTAGTATAGACATCCGGGGGGCACTCAATTTTTGCCAAAAAAAAAGATTAATAAAAACACCCAACTTGAGGTGTTTATTAGGAGCTCTGCTAGAGGGTTCTGGGCATATACTTTGGCTAACATTTTTGCAATAGTATTGGACTCTACCAGAATAACACTATTTGAAAAAGCAAAACAAATTCATTTTTATTCCCTCTAAAAGTTCATTTTATCTGTATCATGTGTACTGCCTCTATGTGCTAGCCTTCAATTACTGCAGCTTTGAGTGTAATCACAAAAGGTAATAGGGAAACATGTTGTTCCTGTAGTGATGTCACTTCATGCATCAAGCAGGAGAGAGTATGGGCTCAGACAGTGGGCTCATTCGTAGACAAAAGCCTCCAATTCTACAGTGAATATCAAATGCAAGCGTGTATAACATCGAACTTCTTCGCATAAATCTGTTCTGGTATTATGGTTCCTCTGATGTGCTGAGCGCCTTTCATGGCTGCCGCAATGCACAGCGCCTTGAGCACGTTTACGTGGATATGTCGCACGTTAAAAATACACATTATTATTATTATTATTAACATGCTTATATGCTGCGATATGTGATCGTCAACCGCAAATGGTCAGTAAGTAGACTTTCAAACAGAACTGGGTACCTGCATGATGCTGATTGCATAGGTTCTGTCTATTTTTAGTAGAGGAATCGAACAGATGTTCTGTGCAACAATACTGTCCATGGTATGGTGCTATAACAAGAATGCATGCTTCTATGTCTTAGGTACAGCACTCACATATTCGCCACCTTTGTTTAAATTTCCCAGGAAAGGGAAGGAGTAAAGGGATAGAAGCTAAAGAAGATTGTGACCAGGGAGGGCAAGCCACAAGGGTGTCGCTGGCCCGGCCAGTGATTTCATGATGACATCATCGCATTATTTGGGACTTGCATTTTTTAGCCTCAGTGGCTTTGTATTTTGTGATATTTTGGCATGTTAGGGATAATGGAATAGAACTGGTGTGGTGTTCCATAAAACAGTCCACGGTCATAAGACAAAAGCCTTCAAGATTCAAAGAACTTTGCACATTGAATAGACTTGAATGAAATCAAGAAATTTCTCTAAATTCCGTTTAACTGTAGGAAGGTTTGTCTAAAACAAGTAACTTTTTGGTGCCCAGTTCCACCTGATTTTGAATGCTAGCACTACTGCCCATCTGTGGTTGATGATCACATATTAAAACGGACTCTTGTGACCCTCCTTAACAAAACTAAAGCCATGTTGCTAGATCCATTCAAGTTTAATATTTATGTCTTGAAAAATGACTTTTAGAAACCAATTTTATTAATATGGCTACTGAGTTTTATGAGTGTTCATCAATTTCATGAATTTAGCAATTTAATCTAATCAGCAAACTGTACATTTGTTTTTCAAAAAAGATATTCACTTCAAATATTACATTTTCTAGTCATAAAACTTTGCTTCTTCTTTTGGCTTTGTTATCTGAAGGAATATTCAGTTCTTCAAATCATATGTTAGTCTGGTTCACTGCCATTTATAAAAGCTATCGTATAAAAAGCTTATTTCAATAAACTATTACATTTATTTTTTGGTTAGCATTTTGAGTGTCATTTGAGTATAAAATCAACATTAGCATTGGCTATCTTTTGCATGGACTTGGTCCTGTAAGAACAGGAGGCATATTAAGTTCATCAAATCATACATTGTTTCACTGTCATTTATAAAAGCTATCATGTAAAAAGCTTATTTCAAGAACTGAAAGTATCATGTAAATTGAGTATCATTTTGAGTATTATTTGGGTATCTTGGAAATCTAACCTTAACATTGTCTATTTGTTACCTGGACCTGATCTTGTCAGAACGGGTCACATTGATAAGGCTAAAGCAGCATGTCTCAAAGTTTCCTTTTTACGGCCAGCAATTTGTCTCAGAGAAATTGGCAAGTTAAATTTTTTCTTTCAATGGAAAAAAATGTTGTTAAAACTTAGTAAAAACATTTGAAGTGAACAATAGTAGGTTTTGCAAGTTTGAGCATTTCACGCTTATTTTGTTTAAGAAAAATATTGAAAGTGAAAGAAAATTGCCAAAAATGCAGTCTGTGTTGGATTCCAAATCCCTTGAAAGCCTTGCAACATACTGTTTATTTTAGCCTAAAGATCCATTCATACTGCACTGCAATGCAATGCAGTGCAGTGAAAATGGATGAAAACCATATCTGACTCAACACAGCAGCAGTGCAATGTAATTCGAACTCTGTTGCTGCTGTGTGCATTGCAGTGCAGTGAAGTATGATTGGACCTTATAGACAGCAATGATTTGAAATTATGACAAGTTTGTCACAAGCAGTTGATATGTATAATAGCAGGTTAATATTGTATATGGAAGAATGTTAACTGTATTGATACATTCTCTGCTGGAAATGTAAATGTGATGGCTAAGAAAGACCAAATGGTCACAGTTATTTCAATGGTAGATTCTGCTAAAGTAATCTTGTTTTGCAGAATTTATTAAATGAAATTGAAGCATAACTTGTGTATGGGAAAATGTCCAATATTTGAAATAAGAGATAAGGTATCAAGGGTTGCTTAACTAAAAGGAACCACCAAAAAGGGAAATTACATATTTATGATAAACAATAGGTCTGTACTTCGTCCGGCCTGAACTAAGGAGTGATGTCATAGCTCTTGCGCAGCTATTGTGCATGCATATCGCGCACTGACTTTGTGCGCTCGTGATTACAGATGCAGCTTATTGCGATTCGCATGTTTAGGACTGTGTGTAAGCTATGATGTCACTCCTTAGTTCAGGCCGGACAAAGTATATGTTGTATTTGATATTGAAAGTAACAATTCGGCAACAAAACAATACCCTTAAGGTCCGTTCATACTTCCACTGCACTGCAGTGCATTGAGTTGCATTGCCCAAATAGCAGTCTCTGTCCAAGATGCTGCAATGCAGTACTGCAACAAAGTTAAATTCATTTTAACTTGCATTGCAGTGGGTTGCATCAAGTTGCAGTAGAAAGCGATCGATATATCGGTACTGCAGCAGCACTGCACTGCATTGCAGTAGAAGTATGACGGATTTTTACAATACAGGGCAAGATAGCCAGAAGAAACATACTCCCAAATAGTTTTTGACAGAAAATCAGAAAGAGTTGTAATCATTAGCGTGATAATTTCTTCTTTGATGATACTCATATGGGTGCATACAATATGATAGCTAATCCTCCAGAAGACTGAACTTTATGAACTTTAATAAGACAACCCAATTCTAAAATCCCCAGGGATTATCCAATTAAGTGCATTAAGAATTGCGCTGATTGCCTATTGAAGTAGTTTGGTGTAAGTGCATCTGACGGTGTTGTCGTACCTTTGATGTTGCCGTCGCTGCATTGGTGTAGGTCCAGGGATGGTTTATTGTGATTACTTAATGTACGTAATTGCATAGGTAAAAGTGATGTGTTGATTGGCTTCTGTTCCTCAGTTGTCAAAGTTAAAACTAAAACTTGATAGCTCATTCTGAGGGTAGACCTTGACAAACTGATATGGATCTTAAACAATTTCCCTACCATGCGGCAAAGGATATGTATTTGATGGGCATGTTTACATGAAAGACAAGAAAATGAAGGACAGACTGCAGAAGGTGTCGGCATTGGAGTGTGGCCCTGGTGGGAAGTGAGTTCACGGATAGCACACAACTACACACAGCATGATGTGACAATTCTGCAGTTAAAACAAAAAAGTTAAAGGTGGGGTCTTAGTTCAAGGATACTTAACAGCTTTCTGTCCCTAAAGTGTATGAAAATGTGTGGAATAAAGAATAGACTTCATCAAGTCTTTGGTTTATTAAACTCTGAAAAGCTTTCCTCCCAAAAAAAGAAAGAAAGACAGAAAACCCTTCTCCACTCCTGTGAGTGAACTATCAGATGGAAGTGCAACTTATTAGAACTATCAATACAGAAGTGTGAGTTAAGCTAAATCCTTATGACTTTATCAATCTAAATCCTCATAAATGAGATTGTTAATGAGATAATTATTTCAGTCTTTAGAGAATTTTGGTCTTGTAGGGGAGTGCAGTGTATACAGTCATCGGTGACAATACTTGGTAACTCTATTATGTAATGAATGATATAAATCAGTGATCACTCTAATGATTTCACAACCAAATAATGAACTGCTTCTGGCCCCACACTTTCAGATAGATGTTTAGTTTGACTGTTTTGCCACAAATTTGGGTCATTTCTCTGTGTAATATTTCGCCTAGTCTAGTGTAAAGACTTCATTGAGGAATTATATGCCTGATGGAATAATGCTCTATAATCCCTCATCAAATTCTTGACACTAGACTAGTTCGGTACGTACAATACTACATTAAGGAATAACCTAAATATGAGTTACGTTGCCAAATTGTTCCTTTTGAAACACCGATCTATCATTTGAGATGAAATGTATTCTTTTTTCATGCTTCTGATTATTTCAAAACAAGTAACTGTCATGTGCTATTATATAGGTATATGTTGAAGAAAAAGGTACTTGCAGACATGCCAGAATGGCTACTGATTGACGTAAAGAAGAATTTAGAATGGGAAATATATTACTTTTTAACATGTTAATACTGTAATCGGGGACAGAATAAGCGACCAATTGTGCGTCTGATGTACTTTGACAGTGCAGAACAAGTGTCGGCCATGAAGAATAATATGCGAAAAGTTAAAGCTTATTAAAACAGAAAGTTTACTAAGAGAAATATTTGTGCCTGTGAGTCGGAAACCCAACTCAAATAGGGCATTCTTTGACATTTTAAATCATACTTTGTATAAACACGTCCCGCTTTATACTACACATTCAAACCAATCACAGTCCACACTGCATTGATTAACAAATCTTGACATGTGCGCTATCGGTCACCTAATTCTGTCCCTGACTATAGGAGCAACTGTCACTAAATTACCAGAAGTCCCTGGTTTACGCTCTATGGAAAGTTGACCTAAAGTGCCAGCTTCCATTTGACTTGAGCCCTGCTTATAGCTGGAATTGATATGGATAGCATATGTTAATCCAAGTTGGGATATACCATTCAATTTCAAGGGGTGGGTTAGGTGGTTTGGAGAAATTTTGCCACTCATTTGATCCCAAAAGAAAATAGTGCTCTTCAAAAGTTGAGGAATGCCCTTCTCTTTTATCAGTTGGCAAAGAGGGAAAGGAAAAATGACTCTTACAAGAGTGCAAAAAAAGCCCCCCACCAAAAAAAAAATCACTGGCATAATTGCATCTACTCTGTATTGTGCGATTTATTCCGTTAATGGAATAAAGCACACATGATACAGATTAGGCGTGAATAGTATAATGTAGTTATACCCAACCCCCTTTAAATTTAATGGTGCATCCTTTGTAATACTGGTTTGCTATTCAGAATTCGGGTGTGGGAAGTATATTTTGGTATGATATAGTTGAGGTATGATGCAGTTCGAAGTAAAAGTAATTTATTATAAAATGGTGGGAGGTAGATACAGATTTATAGATAACAGCTGGAAACTGGCATCCAACACACATGAAAATGGCATAATTATAGTTTGCCCTTAACACCTACTTTGTATCATGTGCTTTATTCCATTAACAGAATAAAGCACATGATATAGGTGTACAGGGGATAATGCAACTATGCCAGAAAATCATCTCTTATATTGATGTTAGCACACTCAGAATTGATTTTTAATATATTGTGATAATGTAGAGTATGGCTGGTGATTGGTCATCATGATGAAATAGATGTTTCACAGCTATCAAATTGTATATTTTCCTAGCAAATATTGTTACAGTAAAGTACTGTATTCTGTAAAAAAAAATTAGCTCTTGTCAAATCAAAATAAAAAACCAAAGTCTCACAACCTTCCAGACCTCAATGTGAACAACTTCATAGTTTTAACTTTATTTTCTCAACTTTTATTCGGTGAAAAAGGCATTAAAATAATGGAATGACGGGGTAAAAGTTTGTGGGTTTATAGTTTTATTTGTTCCACCCAAGCAGTGTGATCAGGGCAATGTTTAACATCAGATTCCATCCCACAATGCACCAGTTTTGTGAAATTTCACTTCAATAAAGTCATGTGTTTCCACAAAAAATTCCTGTCCTTTCCACATAAAAATCCTGACTTCTACAATTCATTTTAGCCCACACATTGCCAGTATTTAAGGATCATAATTTTTTTTTTGTGGTCTTTAAACTTCTTAAACATTTTATCCATAAGTATGGGTTTAGTCAGGGGGTTGACACTTAGCGCCTGTCGTCTTTTCCTCCTTTACCCCACAATATGGCTACGGCAAAATACGAAAGTTTGTGCATATCAACGAAATTTATGGTCCCTCCTGTATTTATTAACCTCATGGTATAGAGTTACGTGTTCACCGTTTGTAACCATGACAGTAACGAACTGCGCATTGCAAGACTCGGCTATATATAGCACCCTCGATTGGACCTAGGCCCACCCCAGTTTAAGGGGTTGTACACTGAACGTTTCATAATGTTAATTATTTTGTTTTTCAAATGCGCCTATTTCAGTTATTTCAAGGTCAAATTTGGTATGCTTAGTATCAAAATTTAGCTCCTTTAATGCTCTTTAGATTTATTTGATCTATTTTTATGAATCAAGGATATATATTTTGCTACAGCACTTGCAGTCTACAATTCGGGTCCCTTCAATTGAAATCCCCTGGAAATAGTGTAGTTCTCTACTATTTGTTTTTGTAAAAATAACTTAATTCACCGTATATCTTATGTTATAGCAATTTAGAAATTCACAGCTTTCATATAACACCAATTTCACGTTTTAAGTCTAAATAGTCTACAAGATTATCGCCTATGTATTGTTATCCCCGAGTTTTATCTGGACTTTTTAGTGCTGTGTCCCACCCCCTTAAAATCTAACCCGAGTCGTTATAGCGCCCCCTGTAAAGCAAGGTCCAGGGACCACCGTTCGTCCACAAGTGTCATCTCCTTATTTTAATCCTCCTTGGTTTAGTACAGTGCAGCATAGGTACTTTGCAATGCATTGTGGGATTGGGTCAGACCACCCTCTGGTTTAACATGAAGGGCTTATGATACGAAAGGGGGAAAATGACAAAAAACAGTAGCTCTGATCATGTGCATAACTTAGAAAAAGTACTTCAAAAATTACAGGGCTGTAAATGTGTATGTAACATAAAAAGTATTTTGCATTTTTTTAAAGAATTGTTTGTGTGTCTAATGTGACACACTTGATAGTTTTGCATTTAATGTTTTGGGTGATGGCATACTATCAGAATACGAAGAAAGGTTTGGTGACGGATCAGTGATTGGTCATTTCTTCATAATTTTTACAAGTTGTGCAACTCATACTATTTGGGGGTGTCCAGAAGCAACATACATTACCAAAAATATTTAAATGTGATGCTTATAAAATAAAAGTTAAAGCCACTATCAGTCATTTTTTTTCAAATTCAAAATGCCCATTTTGTCTCTAAATTGCTAGTGTTAGGTCATATCAACAACTTATATTACAGTTCTTTGTGAAAAACAGTGACCAAAGCATTTTAAATCGGTCTTGAAGATGCCATTTATGACTGTTTCTAGACCTTAAAAAAGTCGGATCCCGACTTGTATTAGTAAACAAAACATAAAAATCATCACTGCTTGAAAAATATGACATGTTAAACTTAGCCACTTCCAGGGGTCTTTAATACAACAATTTTCAATACAACAGTGCAAAAAATGGATTTCGATGAAAAATAGGGGGCACTCTTTGTTTCCTTTTTGAAAAAATCGCTGATAGTGGTTTTAATTTTTGCTCATACATATACATGGACAGAGTAGTTTCTGAACTGTAAATGTAAATTCAGAATGACTTGGGATATGTGCTGTTTCCGTGTGACTTTTGGTCTATCAGTGCCTCTTACTGACCAACGGCTTAGGTATGGGCATATAGAAGTTGACAGTTATTTGGCTAATAGTATTAGATGCAATGATATATAGCTTAAGCTTAATTTGAAATGCGAGTGTTTTGTGTAGATTCGTAACTCACATGATTAACGGATAATGCGGCTGGAAAGTAATTAAGGCAATGCTACAAGTCACAAGTTTAATTTTGAATGTGAAAGTTGGCTTGTTTGATAAAAATGTTAAAGTGACACTGACACATTTTCACAAAATATGAAATTCAATTGCCCTCAAATGATAGTCTAGGCCATTGGAAGAATACAGATATATTTTACACATAAAAATAATATCCCAAAAACAGAACATGAATAAGAGGCTTAAGACATCCAGGTAATTTGTAGGCTAACTTTTAAGTTTGCCATAATGGTAATCAACAAATGTGTCTATTTCATGAATATCACATACTCATTGATATTAAAACCACAAAGGTCCGACTGGTCAAACAGGGTGGATACCATGTGAATCATCTCTGGGCCGTGTGGTCTTTGTGTTTAAAGTTATTTCTGTCGTCTGCTGAATAAAATCACTCCGGAGTGATTTTATTATAAAATCTTTCTGTTTACACATAAGGGTGCTGATTTGGCCCTTCAGGTAAGGGCTATTGTATAAAGCTTAGTTTACAACCTTGCAAAAATATCAATTCTGAAAAATCTTGAGGGTGCACTATTTTTCAAATGTGTCAGTGTCTTTAAAATGTGTGTCAAAGCAATCACATCACAGGGGGTGGGGCTATTCAAGTTTGATTTGGGTAGGGACATGCCTCAGAGAGTCTGGAAGTAGGACCCATATCTATACCAATTTTGGCTGAAAAAAAAGAATTCATAGCTATAGCAGAGATGCAGATTTTGGGCCAAATTTAACACAAATATTCCATTTTTTCCCCGAAAATGATGAAAATTTTTGCAATTAGCACAAATTTGTAGCAAATGATATGGTTTGGTGTTACACAATGACTTGTAGGGCATCTTTAAAATAAGTTTACTTTTGTGACACGATTTGATCCAAGGAGGCGGTTTTGAAAATTGAGTTATTATCCTTATCAGCCTATCCAGTTACTGTTACTACCCCCCGTCTTGGGAATACTTTGTAACACAGTTTTGCAATCTTTTTTCCTTGTATCTAAACTTCACAAATTCCACCTTTGGTCTATACTCTGACCAGCTCGAAGTACGAAGTAGCGATGCGGGCGTATACATTGAACCGACTTTCAGCGCGCGCATAGGCAAAGCACAAGCGCACTGCAACTGAAAGGCGGCACTGGGTATACGCACGCGTCGTCACTTCATACTTCAGACAAAACAAAGTATAAGTGGATCAGATGGTGTCACATTCACTTACCTTGAATTCCCTGAGGTCTGCTTCTTACAGTCTTTCTGATTGGCCCATTACACAATATAACCTTCAGAGTAACCAATCAAAAGAGTGCTTTTATCTCCTTTTATACGTACCACTAAAAGCTTACCACCTTTCTCATATCACAGATTGGTTCACTACATGATATAATACTCATTGAGTAGCTAATCAAAATATTCCTTAAGGTGGGTTCATACTTCATCGGCAGACATCTGCATACGCTAGCCTTTCGAACATGCTTTTTAAGCAACGCGTATTATTATCATGCATCTGGCACGCAAAGCATGTTCGAAGGACTAATGTCGGTGGGCCTCTGCCGATGAAGTATGAACCCACCAATAGAAGCCAAATTTTTGCTAGTAGACCACATGGGGTTAAAGGGGCATTTTGTGATCCACAGCCTTGTCTCACGACTTACCTCAAAAGAGTTGAGATTTTAATATCATCTGAACAGTTGGCCTAAGTATAGTATGTGTGCCTAATTTACGTGCAAATTCAAACCCCGGTCCCTCAACTCAACATAAAAAGTGGTAACCATGAGAGTTCTTCATTTTTTCAAAACCCCTTTTCAATGATTTTTCATTGATTTTACCCCCTTTTTTTGCAAAATCGATGACAAAATTAGGGTTAAAAATACCCACTATTTCAAGGTTTTCAATGACAAGATTTTCAGGCACCACTTTTCAAGGACTCTTATAATTTCACATATTGCAAAACATACAAGTATCAACATTTATACTTTGTGTCTGCGGGAGTACGTGCACCAGCTTGCACTGAATGCTACAATATGTACACCAATGACAACTTACGCGGGAAACCACACAGCGCGACGTGCTAAGGCCCAAGGCTGCCTTATTCTGCTTCGGGCTTGTGCTTGTTGTTGGATCGACAATGAGACCAATTCTGTGAAATACCCCTTTTTTAAAATTTCGCAGAGACGGATGCTCAGAATACCCCCTTTTTTTTGTGATTTCGCGGTCCGCGATGAGAGTAAAAATATAGGCCCTTTTCCGAGAAATTTAGAACTCTCGTGGTTACCACTTTTTATGTTGAGTTGAGGGACCGGGATTCAAACTATGGAAGAAATTCATAATTTTGTATTTTATGTCTGTAAACAGACAACACAGTGGCCTTTGAGGCACCGTGACACAAACATTCGCTCATAACATAAAAATGCACGGTCAGAGTCAACTGAAATTTTGGAAATAAAACCTTTTCTCATGCATATCTAGTGAACCATAAAGATAAAATGAGGTTCTAGGATCACAAAATGCACCTTGAATAAGTGAAATGGTAAGGTAACTTGCAGGTCATTTTGTATGTAGTATTTTGTACTCAAGACTGGAAAGGAGTTTTTGTGTGATGTTTGTTACCTGTGTGGAAACTTGTGATAATGCCAATTATTTTGCACTAACACCTTGAAAGAAGTTGTAGATTCTTAAAGTAAAGCTTGACTTTGTGATAAAAAATGTCAAATTATGTGGGTTTCTTAAACGTATCTGAAATTTATTGCACTAATTTACGCTCCTGATTTTTTTTTCAAAATTGTGTTTTAAAGGTGCGTGTTCCGATTGTCTTTGGGACCCCCATGATTTACCCGGAAGTAGTATCGATTTTGATATCAGATGAAAGGCCGTATTTTTCTCATTTTCATACTGAAATTTGAGCCCTCAAATCCATTTCATTCCCAAGATATAAACAAAAAAAAATGCCGTTTTAGTGGTTAACCATCAATATTAGCACAGTATTGCGTCTACCATCAAAACCGCAAGTGTGTTTCCCACAGTACTTGATGGAGTGTATGTGCAAGTGCCAGGCTCTATTATCAAGTAGAAAACACAATACACATAAATCGGAACAAGCGCCTTTAATGTAGAGAACATTTCAGAATCAAATGTAAAGAGGAACATTAAGGATACTAAGTTAAACCCTGCTCTATTAATTTACAAAATCAGTGACTTATCAAATTCTAAACAAATTTTAATTATTGTCATATTTGCCTTGGAATTAATTTCCCTAGGGGTAAAATTCCTCATACCAAAATGTGTAGCTTTCATTTAAAACAAAAATTCAAAAAAGATGCTGCAGAGTCATTAACCTTTGTGGGTTCATGCTCTTCCTATTGGTAACCTTTAACACATGCTTTTCATGCAATGCTTATATTTATGCATATGACACACAAAGGATGTTGGAAAGGCTAGCATCGGCCAACAAAGTATGAATCCACCACAATTTATTACCTGTAAGCACACCCCAGTTAAGGTTTTTGGCAAGACTTCCATATGTACCCCCCCCCATATATTTACAATTGCAACATAAAATGTTATTAATTTAGCTGTTTATTCTGTTTATGATCAAACAAGGCCAAAATTAAAATAAATTTTGTATCATGTAAATATATACGAGGGGGGTACACATGGAAGTCTTTCCAGGTTTTTCATACTTCTGAAAAATATTGGTAAAACCCAAAACATTACAATGTTTTCTCCGATTAAAACATTTTTCATTATATTTCATATCTCGTAAGTTATTTTTCACCCTAAGAAAACGGAAATGTGCATTTGTTTAAAACAATTCCTTCTTTGATCAATTATATTCAACATTTGATCAATAAAATTAACTTTATTTCATATAAATGCATGTTTCAGTTTTCTTAGGATGAAAATAACTTAATGAGATATGAAATATACTGAAAAATGTTATAAACAAACTGGGGAAACCTATATTACATACCTTGAGAATTAACATAAAATGGATTTGTGTACCATTTGTGTGTGAGCCATGCTTTAAAGCGATTGTTGCTGTGTACTGCCCTTATAGTTTTTCATAGTAGATAAGCTTTATTAATCAGTGAGTCCTTTTCCATTTATCAAGTATTTGCCCCTTTAATTCATGCAGTGTATTCCTACAAGTTTATTCTCTATCTCTGAACTGTGGTTTGTCCATAGAGTGGAATACTGCATAAGCCGTAATTTTTGCATTTCAAATTTTCAGCGATTTTACTTATTTGGATATTGCCCGAGTGGCCATTTTTGTGAAATCTTGAGGAATACAATTGAACTCTATAACATTATATTGATTTTCACATGTCTTTATATTTGAGTTTCCTTGTTGATTGCAAAAATAAAACAGGTGAATATTACAGCTTATTAAGTAACGATTTCTGAATTTAATTACATACTCTTATTTGAGTAAATAATTTCTAGAAGTGGGGATAAGTATAATGATGGCAAATGTGTATAGGAATTAATGGTTTAATTGGTAAAGATTGCAGTGAAAAAGTTACCATTTTGTGTGGACATCGTACAAAAAATGTTGTACCTGTAGAAAATCTATAAAGCCATCAACTAGTTTATAAGACCTGTGGGCTATTTGTGGTATAATCACAGAAATATTTAAAGGAAAACTGGCACTGGCAGTACCTGCATATACAAGAGTTTTTCCACATTTCACATAAGTATTCAGGATTTCATGAAAAATGTGCAAACACAGTGAATGCATCACGCATTGAATTTATTGATGATTACAGACTTGCTCTTCCAAGTACATCCAGCTTGGGTGAGGCAAACAAAAGATTCTGATGTGTGAAATGCAATTCTGAACAAGTAAATGTCAGTTAGACTGGGTCCTCCGTACAGACTTCTATTTATAACCCAGATGGGGATTCTCCTGAAATGGTGCAGCTTAACCAGGTTCCCAAAAGTATTATAGTGTGCATATATGCACTTCATTATCTTAGTTTTAGGCACCACCCAATGGGCCCAATCATATCGTAGTATTGGAAAGCCCTTTATGCGTATTTATGAGACATGTCAATATTTTGTGTTCATTGCATTTAGCGAGTGAAACAACAACTACTGGTGCCACAAGCTATCACTCCGACTCAAATATCTCTTTAATTAATAAGGGTCCTTAGGAGACCTTTGCATTAGGAATGCAAGAATCTTTTTGAGGCATGTTTTCTTCCATTGATTGATTTTCACATAATTATTGCAGGTAAACTGACCGGTCAGACAGTAGAACATTGGGTAAATGCAACACTGATAATGTAATGCGTGATGCATAGATTTTTATGTGCATGTGCTTGCAAAGCAACATCAATGACATGCAGCTGCTTGCACAACAACGACAACTTACGGGGTGTGAAAGAAATCAGTTACGCTTTTGGGCTATTCAGTAATACACGATTTTATTATTCTTTTTAATTCTAAGGTCCTCTGCTATTTCTGTTGATAAAATACAGGATGACCCCCCTCCCAGAAAAATGCAGAATGTTATGTATTGTAATGGCTTGCGGGGGGGGGGGGGGGGAAAA